>SJYX01020412.1:41511-66437 GCA_006410675.1 Oreotragus oreotragus
ACTGTTAGCGACCCCATGGACTGCAGCCCACCAGGCTACTCCATCCATTGGATTTTCCAGGCCAAGAGTACTGGGGTGGGGTGCCATTGCCTTCCCCGGGGAAGAAGGCTGAGCGCCAAAGAATTGATGCTTTTGAACTGTGGTGTTGGAGAAGACTCTTGAGATTCCCTTGGACTGCAAGGAGATCCAACCAGTCCATTCTGAAGGAGATCAGCCCTGGGATTTCTTTGGAAGGAATGATGCTAAAGCTGAAACTCCAGTACTTTGGCCACCTCATGCAAAGAGTTGACACATTGGAAAAGACTCTGATGCTGGGAGGGATTGGAGGCAGGAGGAGAAGGGGACGACAGAGGATGAGATGGCTGGATGGCATCACAGACTCGATGGATGTGAATCTGAGCGAACTCTGGGAGTTGGTGATGGACAGGGAGGCCTGGCATGCTGCAATTCATGGTGTCGCAAAGGGTCGGACACGACTGAGCGACTGAACTGAACTGATGACTCTGGTACTATAAATAGTGCTGCAGTGAACATAGGAGTTCATATATCTTTTCAAGTTAGTGTTTTCATTTTCCCCAGATAAAAACCCAGAAGTAGAAACATGGGATCATATGGTAGTCCTGTTTTTAATTTTTTGAGGAACCTTCATACTGTTTACCAAAAGTGACTGCACCAGTTTACATTCCCACCAACAGTACATGAGGATTTCTTTTTTTCCACATCCTCACCAACACTTATTTCTAGTCTTTTTGATGATAGCCATTTTAACAAGTGTGAAGCAATATCTCATTGTGGTGTTGATTTGCATTTTCCTGATGATGAAGGACACAGAGCCTCTTTTCATGCCCCTTTGGCCATCTGCATATCTTCCTTAGAAAAATATTTATTCAGATTTTCTATTTTTCAAAAAATCAAATTGTTTGGGGTTTTATTGAGTTGTATGAGTTGTTTATATATTTTGGTTTGGGTTTACAAATATTTTCTTCTGTTCAGCAGGTTTCCTTTTGATTTTGTTGATGGTTTCTTTTTTTTAGTTTGATATGGTTCAACCTGTTTGTTTTTGCTTTTGAAGACAGATTCAAAAAATTATCTAGAAGGTCAGAGACCTTACAGCTTAAGTTTTTGTCCAAGAGTTTTACAATTTCAGGTGTTTCCTTCAAGTCTTTCGTCCATTTGAGTAAATTTTTGTGTATGGTGTAAAATAGCGATCCAGCTTCATTCTTTTGCATGTCACTGACCAGTTTCCCCAACACCGTTTATTGAAGAGACTGTCCTCTCCCCAATGTATAGTCTCAGACCCTTTGTCATAAATTGACCATTTATTTGGGTGTTTATTTCTGAGCTCTGTATTCTGTTTCTTTGATCTCTGTGTCTGTTTTTATGCTAGTACTGTACTGATTTAGTCACTATAACCTTGTAATATAGTTTTGGTCCAGCTTTCTTTTCAAGATTGCTTGTTTTTGGCAGGACCAGTAATGTTTTAGCTCTTAATTGATAATATTTTTAAATGTTTACCTTAAACAAAAACTTGTTTGACTTTCATACGTTTAATGACATTTTTTTCTACTAGTTTCTTTCTGATTTACACTAAATAGTGATATCTGAATTTAGTTGAAAATTCAGCATTAACATGTAAGGTCAATTGTTTAGCTGTAAACTATCATACCTAGGATATAAAAGAATCACATAGCTATAATCTCACCTTTGCAAAACTCATTACCACCAATCCAGGCTCTGTAAGACTCCAGTCTTGAACATGATTGGTCTAAAGTGTATGTTCATTTTGGTCAACGATGCGACCTTTCTGTAAGTCAAGATTTTACTCAAATCTTCCATGCTGTATAAGGCTACTTTTAATTTTTTGTTTTGCAAAAGTACAGTTAACATCAGTAGGCCCAGGCTATATTTTAACACTCCTCTGTTGGTATGAAAACTTTATAGTTAGTAGCTATAAGCTTCTGATTTTAGGCAAAGTAAAGCCACCTTATTCTTTTTTCTCAGAAAGTTTACTGATGCAGGACCTTATAGGCAAACAGGCCTCTGTGCTTTGGTATTTCTAACAAGATTCTGTATTGCTTTTTTTCCAAACTAAATATATTTTGTGGCATATAAAGTTTTACTTTTAGACTAGATTGGTATAATTTTTTTCTCTTGCACCTCTCTGATGAGAAAGTATATTCTTTTCCTTCAGAATCATGCTCTTCTTCCTGATTTTGATGTTGCTGTATTGAAATTTTATTTTCTCTCGGGGGATCTTTTTATACCTGACCTGAAGCAAAGCCACTTATAACTTGGAGGGACATTATGCTTATTGTCAATCATATCCTTGGGAAAATAAAATCTCATTTCTTTTAAAAGTCACTTGTTTGAGTTACTTCCTCTGATTTTGATGAGAGCTGCAACCATTTTTTAAATCAAATGAATATCTGCTCCCACAGCTCCCCTTTGGACACCTCCATATCCCATCTTCCTTTTATGTGATTTTTCCCATCTCAGGCCCTTTTAGTTAGCTCTTCTCTCTTCCTAGAACATGTTTTCCTTCACTGTTTGCATTACTGGCTTTTCCTTATCCTTCACAGTATAGCTTAAATATCACCTTCTCTCAACATTCTATATAAAGTTGGTATACTCTGATAGTCTATCTCCCAGTTCCTGTTTATTACTTCTTAAAACTTATTTCATGACACTTACTCTATCTGTAGGCATTCCTTTTATATATTTATATATGCTCTACCTCTGTTCCCAATGGCAGGGAACTTGTATGTTGGTCACTTATGTTCATTCACCTGCCTGTCACCCACTTTCAAATTCTGATATCAATTTTCTCTTTATTATATACCCCCAGCACCCTCCAAATTCCATGTTTATTCTTATTCTCCCAGCTATCACTGCTAGATTTTATAAAAATCTACTTTAATTGGATAAACTCTGTAGCAAACCTTGGCCACTGAGTATTATTCAAATTCTGCAGATTTTAAGCAATTCTGACAATTAATTCTTAGTTTCTAGTAGTGTGGGTTCTGGGATATGGGGCAAATCCAGGAGGCAGCTTGCAGGAAGACAGGAGGCTCAGGAGGTGGGGTAGAGAGTTAAGACAAAGTCCACAGGGAGAAGCAAATTACAGGTGGCTGAGTGGTTGGTGGTTTAGGTGGTAAGTTGTGTCTGACTCTTGACCCCATGGACTGTGGCCTGCCAGGTTCACATAATATCATCTTTAAGATTCTTGTACTTTATATCTTCTTTTCAGCTTTCGCAAATCAAAATTAGGACTTCTTAAAACGCTACAGATGTTTAATGATATTCCTAGTGCATTAAATAGATACAGAAATGTTAGTTGAGCACACAGATTTCCATTCAGAATTTTGAATGGAAAGATACAAATATAAAACATCGAACCTGCAGGTACAGGGCTGCTTGCTTTATTGGTAAATACCAATAGGGTGGTTAGCAGTTCATTGAGAATCAATTCAAATAACTACCAGTCATTAGTGTGGACTTTGATTATGAATGCAAAACCTCACTCACTAAATAAGTCATGGTGATAGGCAAGTTAGCTCCTGTTAGGGTTATTGGTTCAGTATGTAATACCACCTAGTTCAGACTGTCTAGTTTTCCTCATAAAAATGAATTTCAAAAACAGAAGCACCATCTAGTCCCAGCTTCCTCCTTCTACAGAGGAGCAACTAAGAGGCTTACATTTGCATAGTCAGGAAGCAACAAACCTGGCACTAAAACATGACGCCCGATAACTTCCTCTTTTTTGCCCAATACTCTTCCTCTTCCCCTTGAGATAGAAGAGGATTCAGGACGCTTCATGTGTTTGGTTTATTTCCTAAACCAGCTTGAACACAGCAATCCTCAAACCCAATCTCAAAGTCTAGCAACCAGATGCATCACCAGGAACATATAGATATGTTCTGTTTATATATATAGTTTATACATATATAGTCAATGAAGGGCAAGAGAAAGATACAGTTTTCTGTTTTCCAGTTGAAAAATCTGCACAGAGAACTGACTGTTGTAAAAGCCACAGACGTCAAAAGAAAGTTCAAGAGTACAGAACCAAGGTCTCTGGGAACAATACCTTTCAAAAATAAATCAAGCATCTAAGAGGTTTGGTAGGAAATTTCGTGATATCCAGATCATCACAGATTAAAGAGGAATAAGACGTGAAAAGAAAACATGGAGTGTTTTAAATAAAAGAAGAACCTTATTTTTCCCTAAGTGTTCTGTTTCCCCGAGTCACAGATTGCCAAAATTTATACTGAGGTTTTTTGTTTTTGTTTTAATAGGAAAAAAGTTTATTATGTGTGTGGGAGTACTCAACAGTGAGTAATTAGCAGAATAGCCAGAGGTAGAGGTTTATCTATCTGGAGAAGGAAATAGCAACCCACTGCAGTATTCTTGCCTGGGAAATCTCATGGACAGAGGAGCCTGGCAAGCTACAGTCCATGGGGTCGCAAGAGTTGTACATGACTTAGCAACTACACCAGCACCACCACTGGAGGTTTGTGTATCAGTTTAACCAAACCTGGGGTAAGGAGTGGGGTGAGGGTGGGAGTGGTGGGGTCTTCGGTGTTAAAGAATAGAAGATTCTGTTGGGCAGTCTCCTTGGAAAGAGGCTCAAAGCTACCCCAGAATGGGGGTTAAAGACAGCTGTACTTTGGGAAAGCTTTACTGTCATCACGAAAGAAAATTCAGATAAGACTTCTTTTTTCTGACTACCTAACAGCTTTTCCAAACTTTCTCATTACATTGGGGTTCACAAAGTTATGCTTTGCATTTGTAATATTGACTAATGTTCCACTGATTTGTAGGAGGGTCCCATTACATGCTGCTTTTTAAGTGCTAAGTCGCTTCAGTCATGTCCAGCTCTTTGCAACCTTATGGGCCATAGCCCACCAGGCTCCTCTGTTCATGAGATTCTTCAGGCAAGAATACTGGAGTGGGTTCCCATGGCCTCCTCCAGGGGATCTTCCGGATCCAGGGACCCCTATACCTCTTATGTCTCTTGCATTGGCAGGAGGATTCTTTACCATTAGTGCCAGCTCGGAAGCTGAAAGCCTCTAAGCAGCTTCTGTCCTTTTATACTGAGCTTTATATATACACATAGGATTGAAAGTAAATGGTTCTATGCTGATGCAGCAGACAGGACTCATCACTAGTGCCCCCTGCCTATTCTCAAGCTTTTATCTCCATTTCCCGTGGCTTGACTCAGCCTGGGTTGTAAACATTTGCTTCCACGCCTGTCTCCCCAACTGGCAGCCTCAATGAGGGTCTCATTGTGCCTGGAACACAAGAGACCCCAGGAAAGAGCTCAGTGGGAAGAAATGGGGGCTAGATTCCAGAGACAAGAAAGCTGACAGTTTCTGCAGGACCCACAGTATATCAACCTGTCTTTGATGTGGCCCCAACCTTCTAGCTGTGTTTGCGAGCTTGGTTGCTCTAGGCATTACCATAATGAGAGGGGAGTTTGGGGAAAAATGGGTACATGTATATGTATGGCTAAGTGAGTCTCTTTACTGTCTGCCTGAAACTGTCACCACATTGTTAATTGGCTATGCTCCAATATAAAATAAAAAATTAAAAAAAAATAAAAGAAGACTGTGCAGGCAGCACTGCCACCAGTGACGTTGCCAGCCAGCATCTTTGGAAGTTTCTTGTTTGCTAGGACCATCTTAGAGATTATCGAACAAAGTACACCCTGCCCAGTTGCCTTTTTCTTCTTTGAAGGTGATATTTGACTGTTCTGTAGGTGGCAGCTGGCTACATATTTAGTAACAATTCTTGATGGGAGAGAATTTTCCCCATTAATTTTTTTAAAAATTGAGACGGCCAGAAATTGACATCAAAAATGGTTCTGATTAGTCAAAGTAGGAACACTAACAGAGGCGAAATATCCAGCTTTCCGTGCTGTGGTCGAGTATGTGTGGAAATGCCTTAACATACTCTTAATAAAAACATCACAGTGATAAGTGTAGAATTCCAGGATGCTTATTATGTGCTGTGTGGGTAAAGTGACAATTAATAGTTGTTTGCAAATGAAAAACAATAGACATGAATATTTATCTATTTCATGGTCCTGGGAACAGCTTTCACATTACTTTTATAACCAATTTATTATGAATTATGAGCTCATATAAACTAGGCTCACACAATCTTGCATTTCTTGTACTATAAAGTATTACTTTAAGATACAAATGATTTTTATCATAAGATAGTCTCCATGGTTTCTGTTGATTACATGACCCATCACAAAATAATTAGCTAAGAAAGGTATATTTAATCATATTAAGAAACTCTTACTTTTCAATTTTCAAAATTTAGTTTTAGAATTATTTTCAGATGCATAAAAATTGAAAGCATTAGTTGCTCATTCGTGTCCAACTCTTTGCAACCCCATGGGCTATAGCTCACCAGGCTCCACTGTCCATGGGGTTCTCCAAGCCAGAATACTGGAGTGGGTAGCCATTCCCTCCTCCAGGAGATCTTCCAGGTCCAGGGATCGAACCCGGGTCTCCTGCATTTAGGGCAGATTCTCTACCATCTGAGCCATCAGGGAAGCCCTCAGATGAATAAGGCCAAAGAATATCTAGTAGAAGACAAGAGTGGCAGCTCTTATACATTCAATAAACCATTGTAGGTTTTACTAAGCCTTCTTTTAAGTTTGCTCAGGAGAGAGATGAATCCATAAAGCAGTCAGGCTGCTTATGATCATGCCGCCAGAAATACACTGTAAACAATGGAATTGCCACAGAACTTTGGACCCAGAATTTTATGATTGACATTAAGGGTCAGTGACTGCATTTTAGATCCATCCCCAGAAGTGATTCCATAATCAACAGAAATCAGAAGTCCATTCACTGAACCACTGGCAGAAAATTAAGTAGAAACTCCGAGTTTGCTTTGGCTCCAAGGGAGTTCCAATAACCCCGAGCTAGGGAAAATGACATAACTGCAACCTGAAATCCCATATCCAAAAAGTGAGATGCTCATTTTTTGGTAGAAATGTGAAGAGTTATGAGCAATGCAGAATAGATGAGAAAAATGGTGATGCACTTAAATGGAAAACTAGTAGTATTGAAAAAGTTTAATAGGTTTTAATTGTTTCTCATTCTTCTGAAATATTTTTACGTTAACTTGATTGAGTTTGTAATGATAGATGTCCATTTGAAAAAAAAAAAGAAAAAATCTGACCATATTCAAATTCTACTAAGGCAATACCTGGTGAAATTTAAATAGTCTTGTTTATTTCACAGCAACAGGTAGGCAGCTTTTTCCCTCTCTGTAGCTCTTACATTTAAATTCTATGCTCTCTGTTTACAATTGGCAAGAGTCAGGTTATCCTTGATTTTTGCCAAGATGCCAAGTTAACTTGGCAGATGTTGGATTCCAGAAGGCAAGGAGCCTTCTTCCCCGAAGCAATTTCTGATTAAGAAGAAAATGAGATCTCAAGTGTATTTTTAGCATCTGGAACTCTTAAATATTCATTTATGCAGTTTTGACTTTGAAGACCCTTTGGGTTGTTACGTTTTGGGGGTGTACAGTGAGGAGCACTACTATATAATTCATTACATCAACTTCAAACAAATGTGTTGCCATTCCTTCCAGAAACCTCCTTTGTAAGTTCGATTCCTGGGTTGGGAAGATCCACTGGAGAAGGGAAAGTCTACCCACTCCAGTATTCTGGCCTAGAGAATTCCATGGACTATACAGTCCATGGGGTCGCAAAGAGTCGGACACAACTGAGCAACTTTCACTTTCAAGGCTCATAGGCCTTCATAATGGCATCTATCTATCTGCCTTTGTATTCTCTGAATGTTCGTGAGAGTCATGGACAGCCAAGGACTGCAGGGAGGAGGGAGGATTCTTGGTGGGGGTCGGGGGGCTATGAAAAACTTGACTTGTATCAACTGGCCTGACCCAGTGTGAAATGCACAGACTCAAGGTTTCCTGTGGCTGTGGAGATGCTGTTGTTGGGTTGCTAAGTTGGCCCTCTGTAACTCCATGGACTACAGCACACCAGGCTCCTCTGTCATCCACTACCTCCTGGAGTTTGCTCAGATTCATGTCCATTGAGTCAGTGATGCTATCTAACCATCTCATCCCAGTAACGTATTGGACACCTTCTGATCTAAGGGGCTCATCTTCAGGTGTCATATCTTTTATGCCTTTTCATTCTGTTCATGGGGTTCTCGCAGCAAGAAGAGTGGAGTGGTTTGCCATTGTCTCCTCCATTGGACCAGGATTTGCAGGAACTCTTCACTATGACCTGTCTGTCTTGGGTGGCCCTGCATGGCTTGGCTCATAGCTTCATCAAGTTATGCAAGCCCCTTTGCCATGACAAGGCTGTGATCCATGAAGGGATGGAGGTGGTGGTCTGCAAAGAGTGGCCTTGTTGCCAGGTTCTGGCTACCTTTTCGTACCCCAATGGACTGCATGCTGGATGTCAGTGCATAAAATAGCCTCTTCTCCTGCCACAATATTTATGTCTGCTTTGGGACAAGTTGCTCCCCAGCAGTTCTGAGGACTAAATAGGGTGTCCTGGAGAAATGAGTAAATCTTCCCTTGTTTTTGCCATTTCCTCCTTGCCCTCCCCAGACTTCTCATCTTGTTTTGTTTCTGGTTCTGTAGAAATGAACTGAACCTAGGACACCATGCTCTATGGCATGAAGGACTATCTTTTACAAATGTAAATTTTCATTTAAACACATATATTAATATGTGTGTTAATTAATATGTGTATTAATTAATCTGTCAGAAGATTCATTAAGATGCCACTGGATACTATGGCCTTTTACCCAGGTGACTATGACTTAGGGAAAAGGAAATGATTAGTCTTTGGGGGAATTACTGGACATAGGCTCTGAACTGGAGGGCCTCCCAGGTGGCTCAGTGGTAAAGAACCCACCTGCCAATGCAGGAGACTCAGGTTCGATTTCTAGGTTGGGAAGATTCCCCTGAAGTAGGAAATGGCAACCCACTGTAATATTCTTGCCTGGAAAATCCCATGCACAGAGGAGCCTGGTGGGCTACAGTCCATGGGGTCACAAAGAGACAGACACAACTGAACACAAATGTGCAGGGACCAGGGCCCTGAATTGACACTAATTTCTGAGACCCAAACATCATTGTCATCAGACCAGGGACTTTTGGGGGTGGTGATAATTGGAGGTTTTAGCTCAGATCCATCTCACAGTATTTGGGTCATCCCCAAACCCATCCTGTGGTCCTTTCTGCAATTCCAGGATGCAGAAGTGGAATGGACATACTCAGCGTCTGGCAGAATTGTGTTAGAGAGTCTGAGAAATAGGTCTAATGGAAGAACACTCTCTGACCTGGGTGTCTTTTTTCCTAATAGATGTATATCTTAGAGAGGGAAATAACCACTGATTAGCACTGAGGAAACTCCACCTGAGTAGCTGTGTGGCCTTGACCAGGGTCCTCAGCCCACCCAAATGTGCCTCCTGACCTAAAACACAGGGATTTATACTAGTTGCTGTTCCAGTTTCCTTTCACCTCTAAAACACTGATGTTTTCATTCGCTTACAACTCATTTCTTCCAGCACTTTCTTCTTTGAGTCACACTAGAGATGTTCTGGGTTTATATCTTCTATCCTATGACCAAATAAAGATAGCCTGGTGCTCCGGCACACCCTTAGTGATAAATGGTGCAATAAATGCTGATGTTTTCCTGCACTCTTTTGCTTCCATGTGTGTCAAATTTGCCTCTTTCCTCTTCTGTCTTGCAGTCCCAACTTCCTTATTTTGGAGTTCTGGCTAGCTTGACATGCAAATATGCAGTAATAAGTGTAATGGATAATAGCATCAAGGAGAGGGGAGAATGATCTAAATTTCAAATTCAGAATAATTACCTGTCTTAACTGTAACTAGCCTAACCTAATTCATTTCCTTTCCTACTTATTTTATTGTTCTGCAAATACAAAGGTGATTTTTCATTAACTTTTAATGCTGTTTATAACTCCATTCCAGTTTGTATTCAATGTAGCTTTGAATAGAGTTCTACACACAATAGAATGCAATATTGCCAAGCTTTGCTGTAAGACACAGACTCTTACTGAAGCTGTAGGAATAGCATTTTTATTAAGGTTGTTTTGTTTAACGGAAGGGACAAATCCACTCTATCTGGGATCATATCTTGGCAATAACAGAGTTTCTGAGCAGTGCAGGATAGGAAACATTTTAAACTTTGAAATTTACCTGAGTTCATTTTAAATATGTTTGTGTATATGCTCAGTCACTCAGTTGTGTCGGACTCTTTTGCGACCACATGCACTGCAGCCCACCAGGCTCCTCTCCCCATGGAATTGTCCGGGCAAGAATACTGGGGTGGGTTCCTTTTCCAGGGGATCTTCCTGACCCTGGGATCGAACCTGTGTCTCTTAGGTCTCCTGCATTGCAGGCAGATTCTTTACCACTAGCACCACCTGGGAAGCCCTTGATGTTTTTTCTTCAGTACTTGTGAAATAGAGAGCGGTAGCAATGACAGTCCTACCTTCACCTCCCATCTAGACTCCTGCTCTTGCTTCTTTGGGTTCTTAGCTGGAGGTAATCTTAACTTTTCTTCTCAAACAGAACTTCACAGCACTGTGGAAGAAGCCACACTGACTACAAATATGTCAGAAAAACACCAAAAGGTATTGTGCAGAATGCTGGGTTTCAAGTGACAGAAATCCATCTCCATGTAGGTTAAACCAGTGGACGAATAGATAGATACACTGGACAGGAGACTTTCTTAGTCTCTGCCCAGGCTTGGTAAGTCATGTGGTGTCAGAACTAGCAAGATCCAGAGTTCCAACAAGTTCATTGTGAGGAGTCCCTCCATCTCTGGCTTCCTCTCTTGGCTTTGTTTTCCAATGCACGGTGGCTTCCTCAGCAGGTGACTGAGTTTGATGGCAGAGATACCAATGGGAGATCCCAGTTTTTTATTATCTTTAGTGATTGCAGTTTCAAAGAAGAGACTGCTTGCTCCCCTGGTGTCCACATCAGTTGCTGAAAATAGGCTGATCCATCCTGCAGTGTCTTCTGCTGCAGTTCCTGTGTCCATGGACATAAATATTCAGACCAGCCAACCTAACCTTCCCCTGGCTCACAGAAAATATGGTCTGATAATTGACAGCTTTGTGCCAATCAAGGAGGTGGGGATGGTGGGGCTCATACTGCAGAAGAAGGCATGAAGGCAGGTTTTTAAACTGTAGCTGATATTCATGCTACCACCTTCAATTCTGTAGTGGTGGAGTTGTCCAGCTCTTACAGGCACTCACAAAGTGATGTCCAGAGATGATCCAGTGGAAGTCTTCCTGTCTGTGGGACAATCCTGAGCTGTGTAAATCCCTAAACTGGCATTCCCTTCAGTGACTGTCTTTCTTATCCAGGTATGTTACCCGAAGTCAGGATTCTCTACCACTTTCTATGCTCACAATAACTGCATGAGGTGGATACCAGTATTATTCTCAGGTTACAGTTGAGGCAACTGTGCCTCAGTTGCCTCAACTGTAACTTGAGAGGGTAGGTAACTTGGCCATGGGCATACAGCGAGTAGTATACTGGGGTTTCTCAAGCCTTTTTCAAATTATAATCACGGGAGCACCTTTTGTTAAAGTGTGGATTACCTGAGTCTCACCCTGGGACATCCTAGTTCAGTAGTTCAGGAATTTGGTGGGGGAACCTTACAGTTTATCATGGCTAAAGTGATTCTGATGAGTGACAGGCTCAAGAGCCACTGATCCTGAGAGCAGGCAGGAAGCAGAATGGCCAGAGGTCAGAGGATTTTAGTTATGAGGTAGTGGTAGTAATGAACATGAAGGGAAAAAATATATATATTTAAAATCTTTGTGGCAACCTGGTCATGAAGTGGTCCTATTAGATCAAGAAGAGAGCATTTGGGAGGAGGCTGAGTGGTAGTGACTCTGATCTCTCCTTCAGCCACTGCTTTCTCTGTAGTGCTTAGTCACTCAGCCATGTCCGATTTTTTGTGACCTCATGGACTGGAACCCACCAGGCTCCTCTGTCCATGGGATTCTCCAGGCAAGAATACTGGTGTGGGTTGCCATGCCCTCCTCCAGGGGATCTTCCCAACCCAGGGATCAAACTAGTGTCTCCTATGTCTTCTGCATTGCAGACAGATTCTTTACCCGCTAAGCCATTGCAGAAGCCCCTACCCCTTTCCAAAATCTACCCTTACATATTTATTTGTTTAGTTATGTTGGGTCTTGGTTGCAGCCTGTGGGATCTTCATTGCATCTTGTGGGATCTTGGCATGAGGTGCGCAGCTCTCTAGTTGGGGCTCTCAAGCACAGTGGTTGTGGTACAAGGGCTTAGTTGCTATGGAGCATGTGGGATCTTAGTTCCGCAACCAGTGATCAAACCCGAGTACTCTACATTGCAAGGCAGATTCATAATCGCTGGACCACCAAGGAATTCCCTCAAAATCTACTCTTAATATAGGCATCTGTGTCCTCTGTATCCGTTTCAGCTATAGTAGAAAGACATGTTTTATTTTTGGCTGACAAACCTTCTTACTCTGGTGAAATGTGAAGCTTAAAACCTGACAGTGATTCTCAAGGTGGTTTCTTCTGTTTGGAGTGATGCTGTCCATCTTCCCCGCTCACTGCCACTCACACTTCAGTTCTCAGGTGTAACATCAACACCTCCATGCGGCCTTCCCTGATCTACCCATCTTTACGAGGTTCCTTGATACACTGTCTCTCAGCACTTGGTGATTTTCCTTTGAGCAATTGACATAACTGGAAACTGTTCATTTACTCGTGTGACTGTTTGATAGTCTGGTACTGCTCTCTCCCACTAAATTATAAATGAGTGACCACATCTGATTATTTACCTCTGTATTCTCATCATGCGGTCCTGTGCCTGATCACATATTCAATATGTGATAATTCTGTTGAATAAGTGTAAAGGGAGTCTCCTTTAAGCAACCAGTGATGCCTGGAATAAGTCCTAAAGAGACATTTCCCTGAATGGGATTTCTAAAAGGAGAAACAAGTGAAAAAAGGCAGAGAGAACTTAAGAACAGGCTTAGAGAGCAAACAGCAAAAACACTGATAAGGAAGCAATTATCACCTGCAATCTAAGTATAGACTTAGGTAAACAGAGCCTTAAACTGTGAAAATAGCTGGGGACCCACAGGAAAGGGGCAAGTAATCTGGCCATTAGTCAGAGAAACAAGAGCTAAGTACAGGGGAGAGGGTAGAAGGCTCTTCCAAGTATTTTGTTGTTGTTTCTTTTTTCACAAAATGTTACACTGGAAAATACTTTTAAAAACATTTTTTATGTGGACCATTTTTAAAGTCTTTATTCATTTGCTACAATATTGCTTTTGTTGTTTAAGTTCTGGGGTTTTGGCCATGAGGCATGTGGGATCTTAGATCTTAGCTCCTCCACCAGGTATTAAACCTGCACTGCCTGCCCTGGAAGGTGAAGTCTTAACCTCTGGACCACCAGGGAAGTCCCTAAAGAGACTTTACTCCAGCAGTCATCAAACTGTGACCCCCAAATTCCAGATGCTCCGATTACTGGGAGCTCTTAAACTAAGTTCAAAATTTAAAAAAAAAAAAAAAAAACTTTTAAGTAAACATTTATTGAAGTGTAACAAACATACAAAAAAGTGCACAGACAGTAGCATACCATTTGATGAATTTTTACAAAGTGCACACACGCTTAACTAGCACTGAGCACAGAACAAAACAGAAAGCATCAGGCAGAATTCCAAAAGGTTCCCATTCCTGCTTCAGTGACTAACCCTCAAAGGTAACCGGATTCTTAGAACCATAAAATATTTTCTGATTGTTCAATGAATGGCATATCTTTCTCTGTAATGTGGCTGAATGACTTAATGAAAAGCAGGTCTTTTTTGCATGTGCTCCTAGTCTTACCAACTCCATGAGGTGATGGGTGCACATTGTTAGTTAAAACAAGAAGGTAGATGTAGTTGGTTGGGTGGGTCAAACACTTAAGAAATTCTGGATCCAAGCGGAGATGAAATAGAGTTCGGGATTTTATCCAAGGCAACTCTCATCAGCCCCATTCCCAGAGTCTATGATCTTTTCAAGAAATCATGACAGTGTCTGAGTGCTGATAGGCATAGACTTTCGTTTCAAAATGAAAAGATAAGAGGAAATTGTTGAACCAAAATTATGGCACATTCATGTAAATACATATAAAACCTAACTCTTAATCCATTAATTATCCAACAGAAATTATTAACACTTTCATTACAATTGAAAACTATGAAATGAAAACTACATAAAGCTGGAGATTTTGATATGGGTGGGGTGGATAGTAGGGGACAGAACTGTCAGAGGAATAGTGGCCATCCTGACAAGACCGAGGGCTCCTTGGGAAGAACTGAGGTGCATCCTCCATGGCTAAGTGGAAGGAGTCCAGTAGGGGAGCTGGCCCAGGGCAGTGGTGAATGGGACTGCAGTGCATATTTGAACAGGACTCTGGGGACTTTGTGAGTTGCTTTCTCCACAGCCAACTGCTGATCTCCAGGTGTTGCTGTTATTTTGTTTCCTTTTAATTAAATCTCTTCCTAGGGTATTTTGTTGAGTACTTTTACTTGGAAAGAGTTTCTAAGTCTGGCTTTGAAGTCAGACAGCTCAGGTTCAGATCCCCTCTCTGTGTGCAGATTTCAAACTCCCTGATGTTGACTCTCTCAACCTCTGTTTTCCTTTTAATTAAATCTCTTCCTAGGGTATTTTGTTGAGTACTTTTACTTGGAAAGAGTTTCTAAGTCTGGCTTTGAAGTCAGACAGCTCAGGTTCAGATCCCCTCTCTGTGTGCAGATTTCAAACTCCCTGATGTTGACTCTCTCAACCTCTGTTTTCTCATCCATCAAATGGATTATTAATACTTGCTTCCAAGGCTGGTGTAAACACATTAAATAATGTAGGAGCGCTTAGCAGAAGGTCTGACATAGGATAGATAAAATTTTTCCTACTCTAAATATCCAAGTAATTTAAAACAGCATGCATTTCTTCACATATTATTTGAGTATGTCCCTTATCCTTTGGTCATTTTTAAAAAGTCTTCAAAATCAGATGTGAAATGTTTGGTGGAAAGTGAAATTTGGTATCCAGATTTGAAAGGGGAAAAAAAACTATCTCTATTTACAGATGACACCATCTTAAGTATGGAAACCCACACCAAAAAACTAAGTGAGTTTGGCAAGGTTATAGGATTCAATCAATATACAGAAATAATTTGTATTTCCATACAAGCAGTGAACCGGGGAAGGCAATGGCACCCCACCCCAGTACTCTTGCCTAGAAAATCCAATGGACGGAGGAGCCTGGTGGGCTGCAGTCCATGGGGTCGCTAACGGTCAGACAGACTAAGCGACTTCACTTTCACTTTTCTCCTTCATGCATTGGAGAAGGAAATGGCAACCCACTCCAGTATTCTTGCCTGGAGAATCCCAGGGATGGGGGAGCCTGGTGGGCTGCAGTCTATGGGGTCACACAGAGTCGGACACGACTGAAGTGACTTAGCAGCAGCACAAGCAGTGAACAGTCTGAAGTGGAATTAAGAATTCCACTTATAGTAGCATTAAAGAAAACAGAATATGTAATTAGAGATAAATATAACAGAAGAAATGCAAAATTTATACTTTGTTGTTTAGTCACTCAGTCATGTCCAACTCTTTTGTGACCTCATGGACTATAGCTCTCCAGGCTCCTCTGTCCATGGGATTTCCCAGGCAACAATACTTGAGTAGGTTGCCATCTCCTTCTCCAGGGGATCTTCCCAACCCAGGACTTGAACCCACTTCTCCTACATTGGCAGGCAGATTCTTTACCACTGAGCCACCTGGGAATAAACCAGCTCTTTTTTTTTTTTTTTAATCTTTAAAGAATAAATCCATCCTTTTATTTAAAGGACTGCCTTCTATTTCCTTTAAGTTAATGAACTACCATCGTAGGCTAAACCTGGCTTACCACCTATTTTTTTTTAAATTTTTTAAATTTTTTTACTTTACAGTACTGTATTGGTTTTGGCATACATTGACATGAATCCACAACAGGTGTACATGAACTCCCAAACATGAACCCCCCTCCCACCTCCCACCCCACATCATAAAGAACAATGATTTCAGGAACTCAGTCCTCTTCCACGAGAGATATTGGAAAGGTCATAGCAGTAGACTCCTAAATCCACTCTACCTCAGATGAGTGGTAGAAATCAAACTTGTACTTGGATCAGAATCACTGAAGCTCTGTTAAAGCACAGATTGCTGAATTCCTATCCTGTATGCCTTGGGTGGGGCTTGAGAACTGGCATTTCTAACAAATCCCTTGGTGATGTTGATGCTGCTAGCCTGTGACCACAATTTGAGAACCACTAGTCTAACGTCACCCTTACGCTGGTTGTTCATGGGTGATGGAATGGGCATATGATTTAAATGTAGCCCCCAAAACATGAAAGGATGTCTACTGGAAGACGTGAGATAGGGAATGAACAGGGCCTCCGCCCGCCCCATCTCTTTTTCCCCAGAGACATTCTGTTTCTGGATGTGCAGCCTGGAAACAGTGGAGGCCATCCTGTGACCATCTGTGACCGTGAGGGAACACGCGCCTCAATCAGGATGCCAAGACTGCAATGGTCAGAGCAGGGAACTGGGAGAAATTTCAGTCCATGATGACATATGGCCCAGATGGTACCTGGCCTGGGGCCTGAGCTTCCAGTTATGTGAGAAAATAAATATCTTCATGTTTTGGCCAGTTCGAGTTGGACATTTCTGTTAGTTATAGCCCAAAGTAGCCTAATTAATACAGAAATGTCAGAAAGCCTGAAACCTGTGAAGGGAACAGAAGGATTTTAGGTAGGAAGAAAACATCAGGTGCAACTGGGAGGACATGTCAGACGCACGCATGGTGTGAAGCAAGAAGAAACAGTAGAGCCCAGGCTAAGTGGGAGAAAGTTACACAGTAAAGGACAAGAGCAAATTAGCACAACAAAACTTTTTTCAGGTGGCAGAAAGGAAACAATCCAACCAAAAACTAGGCCATAAAACTCTACATTGAACATTTACACTTTTGCAATCAGGATTTATTTTAATGTCTCTAAACCCTGAGGCAGGAGCTCTGTCTTCCTCTGTCTGCTTCCCAGACGACCCTGGTAATAAACTACCCAACTTGGCTTCCACCTAAGTAAAGAAAATTCAATCACCCCATGTCTCTCCTCAGTTGGGAGCTTCCCCTCCCGCTAATGGGTAAGACATGAAGCCCTAACTTCTCTCACAGGTGCCAAGGGCTCAGAGCCTACGGTCCTGAGCCTTCCCTGATTAAGAAGAGAAACATCAAATTGTCAAATTCACCTAGGCAACCAGGGCACAGCCTTGAGGTTAAAAACAAAAGTTGTCAGAGTCAATGTTTGAATTCTCCAGGAGCCGCTGTCAGACAAATGAAGTGGCGATGATGAACTGATTCAGATAGAAAGTGATGGAAGGGAGGCACCTGGCGTCAGCACCAATTAGAGTCCAGTGCTGGAGAAGCCACTGGCACATGCGGCCACGTGCTCCATTGGAATCAGCAAGCCATCAGTGCTACCCTGGGACCAAGCAATTAAATGAGATACAGATCTCAGCCAGATTAGTCGAAGGCTTTGCATCATCTTCCACGGTGGCCACATGCCCATGCTTATCTTGGTCCAGAGCAGGAGATCTATCCCTCAGTATTTTGCTGTCTAAATTCAAGGTGAAAATGAGCAACTTTTCAGCAAAATTTAGAATAATCCAGCTCCTTCACACTGTGAACAAATGACACTTGCCAGGGTAAATAAGGACATCAAATTCCGGGAACCAGGAGGCTCTGTCCCATGGGCTTGTAAGAGAAAAGAAAATTGTAAAAAGATATTTGTGCCTTGATTAAGGACTTACTTAATGAGATTGAGCTCCCAGGTGGCCGGAGGCCATCCCAGGTGTGGGCAGGAATTCTTGACACTGTGATATTATCTGCTTTCACATGCTCTGTTTATTTGCTACATAAATCTTCCTGTGTACTGGGATTTGCTAGAAACACTATTGGCATCTTATTATGAATACAACTCAAGACTTCTGACCTCCTTACTGTATAATTATCCCATAACCTTCTTGAAAATTATCATATATTTTGACATATCTATGAATGCAAAGGGCCTTCGCAGGTGACTCAGTGGTATAGAACCCGCCTGCCAATTCAGGATACACAAGTTCAGTCCCTGAGTCAGGAAGATCCCCTGGAGGAGGAAATGGCAACCCACTGCAGTATTCTTGCCTGGGAAATCCAAGGGACAGAGGAGCCAGGTGGGCTACAGTCCATAGGGTCATAAAGAGTCAGAAACAACTGAGCAACTGAGCATGCATGCATGAATGATAAATATCCATGTTTCATGTAGAAAGGACATAATGTAAATATGTTTTAATTTAAAATTATCTGGGAGAAATAAAGTTTATGCTCCCTTGGACCTTATAAAGACCCGAATTGTGAAAAAATGACATATATCCCAATAAGAAGTGCATTAATAATATCTTTATGTTATATCATATTTATGATTAATAATGACTTTTTCTGTTTGGTTGGATAAAAAATAATAATAGGGTGTAAGGTGTAATTTTTTCTACACTTCCCATGACTCCTTCCTCCCTTTTGAGTTTTTCCCAAATTATTCAGATAATTCTTGATTTTAAAAAATAGCATTATCTTGAAAAAGAAAATTATTCTTTGGGGCAGCAGCAGACACTTGGTTAAGAAGCACAGTGTAAATCTGAAATGTTCAAACTTTTTATCCCAGCTCCAGCTTGTTCCGGAAACCTGCCTGTCCGCTATAGAATTACAACATCTGTTATATAGCTCCCTTCCTGTATATTTTAGTGAGCATTTAAATGACAAAATTGACTCATAAACAATGAGCCCTTAGAAAATTCTCAACATGAATCTTCTGTGCTGTTGATAAATTAAAACCAGGGGTCAAGACGGTACCCATGCTGCATTGCTATACAGTGAACTGAAATTGAGCGACCCATAGCCAGAGGGACTCTGAGCAGACCTGTTCTTTCTTTTCCTTCTTTTTTTGATGTGAACCATTTTTAAAGTCTTTATTGAATTTGTTACAACATTGCTTCTATTTTATATTTTGTTTTTTTGGATAAGAGGCATGTGGGATCTTAAATCCCTGACCAGGAATCGAACCTGTACCCCCTTCATTGGAAGGTAAAGTCTTAACCACTGGGCCACTAGGGAAGTCCCATATCTGTTTTGTTTTTGTTTTTTCCTTAGACTAATTATAATACTGTTGCAAAGGTTATCTTCCTTTATCTTCCTAGAATAAGTCCCTCTCATACCACTGCCCAAAACTCCAATAACTCTCCATTGCCTATGAACTAGAACTCAAGATTCCATAGGCAAGTTTTAATACAATTCAATGTGTAGGCACTATCTACCTTTCAAGACCACTCTGCTGCTGCTAAGTCACTTCAGTTATGTCCGACTCTGTGCGACCTCATAGACGGGAGCCAACAAGACCACTGTACTGTTCTTCTAAGCATCATACCCTTAATTCCGCCAAGGAACTTCTGCCTTTCCTTCCCAAAGGCTTTTCTCACCCTTGGAAATCTTCCTTATCTTTTAATGTCATCTCTAAGGCATACCATGAATATTCATTGGAAGGCCTGATGCTGAAGCTAAAGCTCCGGTACTTTGGCCACTTGATGCCACGAGCTGACTCACTGGAAAAGATCCTAAGATTGAAGGGAGGAGGAGAAGGGTTTGAGAAAGGATGAGATGGTTGATAGCATCACTGACTAAATGGATTTGAGTTTGAGCAAACTCCAGGAGGTAGTGAAGGACAGAAAGTCGGGCGTGCTGCAGCCTATGGGGTCACAAAGGATCCATCATGACTTAGCAACTGAACAACAACAAAGTCACACCAGTCACTAGTTATTTAGCTTTGTTTTCAAATATATATCCACCCACTCATGTACATATATAACCTACTGTGATATTTGTGTGACCAAAGTCCCAGGATTATTTTTTCCTTTTGAATTTTGAGAAAGATCTAGGTAATAAAAAGGCTATTTAATGGAAAATAGGGTATTAAATAGGTAGGCAAATTTGTCAACTGCTTTAAATATTTGATAAATTGTCAATCATGGAATTTATGAAAATTTAAAAAGAGAATTTTCTGATGTTCCTGTGCTTAAGGCTCTAAGCTTCCACTGCAAGTGGCACAGATTTAATCCCTTGTTGAGGAACTAAGATCCCACAGGCTGAGCAGCATGTCCAAATTAAAAAAAAAAAAGTTTAAAAAGAAAATTTCTCAGTATGTTATTTCAAATTTTGGCATAGAACTTGCATAGCAAAAGAATGTGTTGTGTAAATAAGCAATGCTTTATTTTAAGCTTTCATCCTACATTTTTTTTACCATTAGCCAGAAACCAAGCTATAAATATCTCATTCAGCATAGTTAAAAATATTTGATCATATATGCAAAACTTAGGAGATAAGTTTTATCATGCAAGTTATCAGCATGTTTTCCTAAGGTTATATGCAAAGTCTCAGGAAATAAGAAAGCTATTGTAAGACAGCAATTACAAATAGGAATAAATTGGTTAAGCTGGTCGGTGAATTTATCCAACTCCAATAATAGCATTAACAAAATGAGAGGGCTGGTTTTCAAATGGAGCTAATCATTAAGAGGGGAAATGAAGAAGAATGATCCTTAGTTAATGATTTCGTTCAGAGTTTAAGCTCAGCAGATTTTACCCTTAGTGTGAGGCTGTCTCTGCTTCCTCAGAGCCAAACAAAACTGCTAGAAAAATACACAGTTCAGGCAGTCAATACTTTGGGTGACGATCCAAACTAATCGCTAAGAACAATTGTGTGACCGAATTTCCCAGATATTTATTCATTGATTAATCTTTTAAGAATTTATTTGAGTTTCTAGCTATGTCAAATGAAGTTTTCCTCTAGACATTCTTCTTTTTTTTTTAATGAGCAAAATAGCCTGCTTCTACTGAAGTAACATCTAAAATTTACAAAGTGAGTTGGAATGCTAAACTTTATATTTTTGACAACTTGTATCCATTAATGTTTTACAATTTTCCTACATTGGAAGCATGTTTATCCTTATACCTTAAAATTTCATTCTAACTTTTCATTGTCTACTCTGTCACATTGAATTTGGAATTGCAGATTTTTGTATGTATGAGGGTTGAGGGCTATAGAACCTTTCTGATTCAAATAATCAGACTTCTATAATTGCTCTTAGGGCTTCGCTGGTAGATCAGCTGGTAAAGAATCCACCTGCAATGCAGGAGACCCCAGCTTGATTCTCGGGTTGGGAACATCCCCTGAAGAAGTGATAGGCTACCTACTCCAGCATTCTTGGCCTTCCCTGGTGGCTCAGATGGTAAAGAATCCACCTGTAATGTGGGAGACCTGGGTTAAATCCCTGACTTGGGACGATCCCCTGGAGGAGCACATGGCAACCCACTCCAATACTCTTGACTAGAGAATCCCCATGAACAGAGAGGAGCCTGGCAGGCTACATATAGTTCATGGGGGTCTCAAAGAGTTGGACATGACTGAGCAATTAAGCACAGCACATACCACCTGGACCAGGTTTTGCACAGCATCATGTGAAAAAGAGTAGGCCAAGGAATTAAAATAAAACTTCAATGTCAAATTGAGTCTCTTACATGAAGAGGTGCTAATTCATTGTACATAGTGATACTTCTTAAAAGTTTCTGTCCTCTCGCCTTGCTCCTCCCTTCTCTTCTCTTGTACCTCATGGCTGCTTGAGATTCCTTCATACACTGGACCTCCAAAACTTTCTCCCTATAAACAACACGCAAAATCCTTCCTTTCTCTTGGTCCTTTATTTGATGTGCTGCTCCATCTATTCTCCAGATTTAGAATCACAGAAGAGTCCTCAGATTGTTCTGACAAAGACAGAACTCTTCTTAGAAATCAGGGCAGACCCCAATCAAAGATAGATATTAATCCTTCCTTTGTTTTCTTTAAAGCAAGCAGAGTGAGTCATTTCAGGAGAGGAAGAGGTATAGGACCTTGAAAAACTCAATATTAATCATTTCTGTCTGTTTTGTAAAGTTCGTTGATTGAAGAGAAATGAAAGTTTGTATTTAATTTCATGATCCTAATTTTTTTTCTTTAAAACATCCACTTATTTCTAAGACCTCAGATGGTCTCTCTGTTTCAGGTATTGTTAGCAAGAAAAAAGAAATAGGAAAGAAGAAAAAGCAAGGATGGAAGGGAAGAAAAGAGGAACCTTGAGTTAGTTAAACTTCATTCCCATGAGTTACTGAAAGGTGATAGTTGATTTGCTTAAAATCACTAGCAATTGCTTCTTTTATTCACTGAATAACTATATCTTGACTTCCCTGGGTGCCTACTATGGGTCAGGCACTGAGTAGGATTTCATTTTTCTTCAAGGAAGCAAGATAAAAGCACAGAAAGGCACCATATTTTAGATAATAATGGCTATAATTATTTGTCCTTATGTGGTTCCTTTGCCCCTTGCTTCACTGTAGTTGACAAAATTAGATTTGAAAGATTATGGAAATACATGTCTCAAAGCACTATCAATCATTTTTCAAAGTTTAAATAGACAGTCAGAATCAGTAGCTTAGCCAAAGCTATTTCTTATTCACTAGAGATGTGCCACCCAAGTCAGTAACCAGTACGGTTGAGACTATGGTAATGACATATTCCAAGAATCACCTTTCAGATGCTGAGTGAATGCTTCCCACTGGCGTCTCTTGCCTGAGTGAAATTTGACTTTAACAGTAGCCTAAGGAGAAGATCTTCATTAAAACTGATTTGTTAGCACACAGAATGCTAAAGTAACAACTTCTGACATCAACTTCTACCCATGAAAAGCAAGCAAATAGCCTGTGCCATTGAGGATAGCAGAAGGCAGGAAATCTTGCACCTGTAAACCAATTAGATGCATAACCTTTTACTCAGACACCATGAAGAATCATGCAATGCTGTGATTCCATAGCCTATATTCAGTGCAATTTCTGTAATTTGAAAGACCATCTTGGAGAGATATAGTAATTTAATTACATTACATGTAATGAAGCCTTTTCATTGCTTGCTCAGCACAGTGCCTGGCTCTTAATAGGTACCCTGTGTGTATTTCTTCTAATGGTGGATATAAGGGGAAGACAGTGGTGGGGAAGACAGTGGTGATGATCTTTTAAAATGATAATAGTTACTCAAAGTCCAATAGAAAGAAAAATTTAAATGTCATGTTCTGCTGTTCAAGGAGCATTTCACAAAGTATGCACTCAAGGTTTATTAAAATAAATTATATTCTCATTCCCTTGTATCAGGTAGTATTGACAAGTGAGCCTTCAGAAAATCCTGAAACTCATGTAATAGAGCTCAGGGTAAATGAGCCTCTGGCTTCTTTGTACCTGTTACAAGAATGCTTCCAAACAGCCATGTGAGAGCAAGAAAAACACTAATCACAATTATTACAGTAATTTATTGCCTTGAAATCTGTTAATGACTAGCAGTTGATGATTTTTAAAAATCTGCAATACAAAAGGTCACTTGGCTTGACTCACCAAAGGCATCTGTATTCTCCCATGTAAGGAGTCCAAGACTTTCCAACAATTCTTATTGATCGTAAATGGTCATATCAACGGATGGACTTGAATTTGGTCAGCCCCACTTAACAGCTCCTTTGTCTGGTCTTACACCTTTGTGGAAACCATTTCAGCCTCATGCAGATTATTTGCAATATGGATTATCACACGGGACTGTTCTTCTGTCAGTGGGTTTCCAGTGATCTCAGTTGGGCTGTAGGAGTTTGTAAGGAGGGATCTGACAGCCCTGAACCTTGTGCCTCAGCATCTTGAAGGGAGCCTGAACCAGTGGTGCCCCCTATCCCCAAAGGCAGAGGTTAACAGAGACTGATCACTAAGAAAGGGGACTCGTGCCGAGAAAGAGCCCAGAGCAGAGGGACCGAGCATCATGGGACACTGAGACCACACTTAGGCACTGGCTGTTTGCACTGTCTTGTTATGTGAACTTGAGGCAATTGTCTCTTTCTATACCTCGGTTTAGTCACCTTTACTATAAAGGGAAAGGACTAGAGACGGTATCTCTAAGGTGCTTTCAAGACAAAGAATTCCAAGATTCTATTCACTATGCGTATGGCAGTTGGACAGGGAGGCCTGGTGTGCTGCGATTCATGGGGTCACAAAGAGTCAGACATGACTGAGCGACTGAACTGAACTGATGGCAGTTTTCCCATTATTTTTCCACTGTGTACATATTCAGCTGCAGACATGGCCAGTGACAGAACACGTTGGACTCCTATCACGTTATCTGGACTGAGGATTCTTCTTTTTAACGAGAAAATACCCTTTGTACAGACTGATAACTGCTCTGCATTACCTCATTACTTCAAGATAATCACAAACAGATTGTGCTTTATAATCCAGTACATTAAAAAAAAAAAAAGTGCAGAGTCCCAGCCATTGTGTTAAACAACAGGGCATAGCTTTGGCTAAAACAGATACAAACGGGACTCCCCTGGTGATCCAGTGGGTGATTCTGTACTTCCTATGCACTGGTGTGGGTTCAATCCCTGGTCTAGGGAACTAGATCCCACGTGCCATGAGGCACAGCCAAAAAAAATTTTTAATAAATAGGTAAGTAAAACAGACAATGTTCCTCCCTTCAGTGAAGCGTTGAGTCTGTGTGGGGAGATGCCAGACATGACACCAGTAATCACACAAATAAATATTATAGTTGAGACCACTTCTGTGAGCGAATAGTCCAGTGTGCTGTGCAAGTATTGTTTTGTTGTTGTTTCAGTTCAGTTCAGTCGCTCAGTCGTGTCCGACTCTTTGCGACCCCATGAATCGCAGCACG
>SJYX01020415.1:0-12954 GCA_006410675.1 Oreotragus oreotragus
TTCACCAGGGCGAGGCCCCTGCGGGCGTGTGCAGCCTCTGTGGCGGTGCTGGAGTCTCAGAACCGGGGGAACCGGGCCTGGAAACCATCTGCAAACCCAGCTGCCCGCGCCAGCCGAGGCCCTGAGCGCCCAGCACGGAATGCTCTCCACGGCGGCCGGGGCCAGGTCCTGGGGTTGGGCCTGGGCTCTGCTGGGGGCCGGCTTAGGGGTCTTCCCCTCCAGGTCCCCTCCCCCACGGCGGCCAGGCTGGAGCGACTCTTCTCCACTCCCAGGGGCTTCCTGGCTGCAACACCTATGACTTCACAGAGGCGTGCTTACTGAGCCCCCAGCTGGGACCCTCCCGGGGTCAGAGTGGGCCTCCCACGGGGCGTGGTTCTTCCCAGAAAGTTGCTGTCTCTTGGAAACAGAAGGGGGTGTCCTCGGGGCCGCCGGTCCTGGGACCCCTCCAGACGCGCATCGGTGAGGCCGCCTGTCCGTGGACGCCCCCAGCCAAGCGGGCTCCTGCTTGCAGTCCTGAGGCCTGGAACAAGGGGCGGCCAGGACCCCCAGATGGTTGGTGCTGCGGGAGGGGCAGTGCGGGCGGGGCCCCCGGGCTGTCCTGGGTGAGGCACTGGTGCCGCTCCCTGTCCACCTCCCGCCGGGAGCCCCGCTGGGTGCCCACAGCCTCCCGGAGGGGCAGTGGGCGGGGTCCGGGCAGCAGAGAGGTCACCTGTGGGCTCCTGGCGGCCTGCGGTCCTGGAAGAGCTCAACAGGGGCGGGGTACCCGTTGACTGAAGCCCCAGAGCTCGGGGGGCCAGCAGGTCTCCTCTGCCTCTCACACAGTCTCCCCTTCTCGGGAAGAGGTCCCCGGGGTCCCCTGCTGGTCCTGCCTGCTCATGCCCCACCCCCACCCAGGGAACCAGCAGCTCCCGGGGGCCCACCCGGCTCTCCCCCACCTCCTCTGCTGGGCTTCCAGCTCTAGGTCACTTTTTTCTTTTTTTTTTTTATGCTGCAAAAAGCTTTGTTGTTTCCATTGGGTCCCAGGCTTGAGAGAGGGCTCCAGGGTGTTGAAAAGCTCCCTAGTGGCTGCAGAGCGGGGCTTCAGGCTGCCCTGCTGAGAGGTGGCTTCCTCAATGGCCGCTGGCCTCCAGAAGCTCCTAGTCCTGCTCGAGGGTGAGCCTTTCAAAGAGACACTCGCCCAGCCCTGCAGGGGGACCAGCCAGCCTGCGGAGGTTGGTCAGGTGGTCACCATCTTCCTGATGAGTTTCACTTCCTCATCTAGGAAGTGGTTCTCCAGGAAGTCACAGATGTGGGGGTCTCCGTGGCAGAAGCCAGGCCATGCAGATCCCACAGGGCTTGATTCAGGTTCTTCTCTAGGAGAAGGGCGGCTTCCATAGCCTCCTGGGTTTTACCCCACTCATCCTGAGCTGGCTTCTGCACGTCCAGCAAGAGGGCACGGCCGCCATGCTGGTCTTGCAGTTTCAAGAGACGCTCCGCGCCCTCGTGCTTCTCCTTGGCCAATTCGCGAAAAAAGTGACCCGCACCCTCCAGGGCCACATCGTCTCGGTGAAGTAGAAACCTGGAGACAGGTGGGTGTAGGAGGCCCACGCTGCATGTTACCCAGGGGTTGCCGGCGGCCTCCACCTCCGAGAATAATTCTGACGAATCTGGGAGCTCATGATTGGTTGGTTACAAGGAGTTAAAAAATGGTGGCTGGTCCCGGTGATCGATCGTGGACAGCTGAGTGGCTGACTCCGGAGGCTGCAGCTGGAAAAAAGGTTGGAGGGTGGCCGGAGGCTGGAGCAAGGGGCGTCCCTGGGTCTGTTCCGTCCAAGCACTGCTGAAGCAAGAGACAGACCCGCGGGCCCCCGAGCGCACGGCTCTCGGCCACTTCTTGCCCAAGCCTCGCCGACCCCGCGTCCACGATGGACTGCCTGCCGCCGCGGCTCTCAGAGTGACCGGGACCGTGGCGCTCCCCACGCCAGGCCGCGGAGGACGCCGCCCACAGCCTGCAGCGTCCAGGCTGGACCCCAGGGGTGCCTCATGCGTGGGCACCGGTGTGGGCTCCTGTGGGTCTCCCCCACGCCGGGCTGGCCCCGCCTTCAGGGGGGCGCGCTCCCCGCAGGACGCCCCTGTCTGAGCCCTGCGCCCCCTCTTCCGCCCTCCTGCGTCCACACTCGGGTAGCTGTTTCCGGTTTGTTTTTCACGGTGTCTCTCTCCCTCCTTCCTGACCTCGACCTCGTCTGGCCAACGCCGCCCTCCACTTCTCGCAGAGCTGGGCACAGGCGCTGGCGCTCAGGGTGGGGTGCCGCGGTCCTAGACGGCTTGAGGCCCCACCCGCAGCTGGGGTGGGGTTCCACCACCGGAGTAGGGGCTGCGGTCTCTGGGGACAGGCGGACCAGGAGCCCAGCTTCGGCCTGGCCCCGACAGAGGCCTCGGGGCGGAGGGCAGACGGTGCGGAAGCCAGGGCCCCAGGGAGGGGAGGGGGCTCCCTCCCGGGCTCCCATCCCTGCCTCCGACCTGCCTGCCGACGGACCAGGGCCACTGCCTGCGGGGCTGGCCACCGGGCCCCAGAGCCTGGGAAGGTCCCCGAGAAGCTTTGTTGTCAGCAGAGAAAGCGGCAGGGTTTGTCCTGTGAGAATCAATTGCAGGGGAGAAAATAACAGGGAAATTTCTTTTAAATGCTTCAAATCTCCTGGGTTGTGTTGTACAATGAAATGAATACATGAACCGCACAGAAAAATATATCTTTCAGTTTCTCAGAATTGTTGTTTACTAAGAATAAGGCTCTAATCAACTGGGAGTTTAGAACTTCAATAGTGCAGATGAACTGAGGCTGAAGACATTTTTAAAAAATTTTAAGTCTTGCAGCTGAACGTCAAAGAAGTTAAAACTGCAATGTTATTGTCTAAACAGTCGTGTTGCCATGGGTTCCACATTCACAGCGTAAGCCACGTTGGAAACACTATTGCTGTATTCCATAATGTTTGTGTTATCCAGTAAATAAATCTGTCTTCTATATAGAATGCTTTTCTGGTTTATTAAATAATAATTACTGAAGAGAATGACCAAGTTTTGGAAAGGGGCAGAGTTTACACACAGCTTTCCATTAGCGTGAAAGCCTAAAAACAGCTAAGTTTAGATTCTGTGTGTCTCCTGTGGGCTTGGGGTGACGTGACAGGATTATGAGAGCGTGTGTGTCTCCACGAATACCGTGACAGGTCCCATCTCAGCTCTAGTCTGTGGAACACGGGCTGATCTGGGGGGGAGGGTGGGTTTGCAGAAAGAAGCAGAACAGCAAGTATTTTTCTGCCCTTCTGGTGGGCTCCAGAGCAGACTGAGGGTACGGGGTGAGTCCTGGAATGGCTCTGAGCTCTGGTAGGAAACGTTAAATAGTCATTTTCTCAACCGTTGGAATAATCCTTTGCGTAGACCCTATACGACTTTGGAAAAGAAATCTTCGAAGGGCTTTCAAAAGTTCATGAGAAACTGACTTTTCAGCTTTGGTTAATCACTGGATGGTCAAATCGCAGGAGATAAAAGGCTCAATAGATGCTAAATATCTGTATTCTGAGGACATACCACTTGTACATAAATATTTGATCATTTCTAGAGTAACTAATGTTAGAAAAAGCAATCCTGACTTGATGCAGCTCAGAAATGACTACTCTTAAGGACCGACCACCTCTGAGTCTGAAAACCATCCCCTGCACCTCCTACAGCTGGTACAGTCCAAGCAGAAAAGGACATTCGCTTGCACGGGAAGTTATAGTGGAGGCAGGTTCTGAAGATGCGCGTTTCATAGAAACTCAGGGCCCGGAGGAGGAGGGGGTGATGACACAGACTCTGTCCTTCTGCACCGCTGAGACGAATCACACAAGCCTTGGTTGCCCCAGCAACTTGGTGACCATCCTGCTTGTCTGGAGGTCGAGGGAAGAAAGGCTAGCTCTCTTCAAAGTTCCTTAGAGAAGTGAAGCCGGAGGCCCAAGCGCCGTGAACAGGGACTTATGGCCACCGTCTTGCTTTGCCCAGGGTTAGTGGCTAGAAGCCGAGGCAGGGCTCGGCTGGGTGGCCTGCCCCGGTCTTGCGGTTCTGGCCTGGAACCACTCCCGAGGTGGCTCCCGGAATCACAGGTCTGGAGCCCGGCAGGCGGCGGTGCCGTCCCCTCCCCACACGCTCCCAGGCACTCACCCCGTGGCCTCCAGTGGGGGAGCCGGACTGCTGATCTAGTGACCAGGGTTCCGAAACAGGGAGCCTGGAGGCCTGCGTGACCTCTGAGGTCTGCATCTGGAAACCAGGACGGTGTCTGCCCACCGTCACACGAGGCGGTCACAAGCCGGGTCCGCTTTAAGGAGTGGAGACAGAGGTCCCACTCCCTAGGTCGGGGGAGTGATGCCTTTATGTCCATCTTGAAATGGCCTCAGCGTTCTCTCTGGCCATTAACTGGTTATACTCCTCCTACATGTGAAATACACTCATCTTCCCACCCAAGGTGCCTGGAAGTTTAATCGCATTACAATACCAGGGTTTAAGATCAAATTCCAGGATCTCCTAAATTAAACTAGATCCATGGGTAAGGGTCTTTGGGCAGGATTTCATCAGAAGTGTTCCTTTTGATCTTAAAATCTCCGAGCTAAGAAGACAAATTATCTTTCCCCCTTACTGGGCTGAAGCAGACACTCAGGAGGTTCTGTTCCTGTTTTGACGCGGGGGGTGAGATGCCTTCCCCATCCTGAGTCCTTTGCTGCTTACCCCAGGTCCAGACACGGGGCCACGGCTGGCGGGATGGAGCAGCAGGTGGGGGTGTGGGCAGCTTGGCCGCGGCCGCGTGGCTGCTGTTTATCCAGCACTCACTGAGGTCTTGCTGCCGAGGAGTTCCGCAGACGTGAGTGAACTCTGTCACCGAGAGATTTAGATAGAGGAGATTGTCCTGGACCCTTTTCATACTGTTCATGGGGTTCTCAAGCAGGAATACTGAAGGGGTTTGCCATTCCCTTCTCCAGTTGGAGGAGACTCTTGAGAGCCCCTTGGAAAGCAAGGAGATCCAACCAGTCTGTCCTAAAGGAAATCAGTCCTGAATATTCATTGGAAGGACTGATGCTGAAGCTGAAACTCCAATACTTTGGCCACCTGATGCGAAGAGCTGACACATTGGAAAAGACCGTGATTCTGGGAAAGATTGAAGGCAGGAGGAGAAGGGGACGACAGAGGATGAGATGGCTGGATGGCACCACCAACTCAACGGACATGAGTTTGAGAAAACTCCAGGAGACAGTGATGGACAGGTAAGGCTGGCGTGCTGCAGTCCACGGGGTTGGAAAGAGTCGGACACGACTGAGGACTGAACTGAACTGTCCTGGATGCCCTGGGTGGGTCTGGTCTAATCAGTGGAAGGGTCTCAGGAACGGAGCTGAGGCTCCCCCGAGGGAGAGAGCTCGCGTGTGGACGGCAGCTGGGCCTGTGGCCAGTGGTCTCCACGTGGCCTGCCCTGGGGGCTTCAGACCTGCCTCCACAGGCCCCACAGTCTGCGAGCTGACGCCTCGCACCAAGTCTTACACAAAGTGAATCTGCTTCTCCTACCTGTTCTGCCGGATGGGCCCGAATGGATGGACAGGGAGGCGATGCTGCCGGAAACCCGGAGGCAGGGCTCTGCTCGCAGCTGTGGGGACGCCGGGCAGAGGCCGTGGGGACAGTGGCTTCCCCCCCGCCCTCAGGACACGTGGCAGAAATGGGCCAGCAGCTGAGACGCCCGGCGCTGCCTGCCTGCCTTAACAGTTCTGAGGCCCCCAGCGCTTGTCTCCCAGCAGGACTTTCAGCTTTCCAGCCAACGGTTTCATTCCGTCTTCGATTCCCTTTGAGCAGAACAGGCACTGAGGAGGCAGGGCCTTGGGCGGGTTCCCAGGGCAGTTTTGGAGGGGCTGTGGCCTCTGGGGGCGGGGCAGGGGCACGGCGGTGTCTCACCGTGGACATGGACAGGGAGAGGCCCCGCTGGCCTTGTGCCCCCAGGAGCTGGGCCCTAGCGCTGTGTCGGGGCGGGCGCCTGCCACCCCAGGGACAGGCTCGACCTGCCCGTCCTCCCATTGTCCCCTTCCCGCAAATCTGGGCCTTGGTGTGACCACGGGGGACGTGGTCACACGCAGCACCGGCCGTGCTGAGCGCCTCGTTCGAGGACCAGGCGGGCCCCCTCTGGGGTCAGCGTGCAGGGCGCAGGGCTGCGGCCGCCTCCAGCGGCTTGGCTGGTCACTGTGTGGTCCCCTCGGAGCTGAGCGCCGGGCTTCTCTCGGCGTGATGCTCTCTCAGCTCAGCGCCGCTGCTCAGGCAGCAGCAGCCCCCTGCCCGCCCTGAAAATCCGAGCCCATCTACCTCACTTCTCGGCGCTCTCTCTAGTCAGCGGGGGGCCCTGTGCGGCTCTGGAGCTGGGGGTGCGTGCACGGGTGCTCTGCGGAGCCAGCTGGAGCCTCTGGTTCCTGCTCAGCAGGCCAGCCGGGCTGCCAGGCCTGAATATCGGGGCGTCTCCCACGGCCACCCAGCCTTTGCACACCCTGCCTTCCCTGTTTCAGCATCTGGTGCTGCCTGGGGCTCCAGGCTGGGCTCTCCTGCCTGTGTCAGCACCCACCAGCCCCCCAAAATGGCTTCACAGCCAGACAGACTCACCCCAACCTCCCCTCCCTGCCGGCTTCCCCCTGCCCTCCTTACACTGGACAGAGCACCCGAGGCTCTAACACACCCCAGGTGGCTCCTGGGCACAGTTCGTGGCCCAGATGAGAATCAGAAATAAAAGGAATTAGAATTTCTTAGTCCGCTCGCTGCCCTCCCCTGAATGACCAGGGGGTCCCACCCCAAGACGATCCATCACCCTGGTTGTCACCTTGGGACGGGGCGAGATTCCTGTCTTTTTCCTCATGCACTGAACTTGGACTGGCCATTTGTTGCACATATGGTGATATACATGTTTCGATGCTGTTCTCTCAAATCATCCCACCTGCGCCTTCTCTCAGAGTCCCAAAGTCTGTTCTTTACATCTGTGTCTCTTTTGCCGTCTCGCGTATAGGGGCATCGTTACCATCTGGGGAATCCCGCTTTGAACCTTGGGGAATTCAGTTGCTAAGATCCTGGAGAAAAGGCTTCTGCAGGCATTTTTCCTTGAAGGGCTGGTCTGTCCGGGGCCCCCAGCTGTTAGCAGAGTCCCCTGCCCCTGCATGTGCAGCCGGTGCGCTTCACTCCAGTCTTGAGGTGTTTGCAGCAAAGATTCTCTCACGTGCAGCAAGATCAACTGTTGGAAACGTAAGTGTTCAGGTCACATTTTTTACAACACACTTGTATTTTGCTGGGTTATTTGAGGTTTCCAGGTGCCCTTACTTCGGATCAGAGTCTGACGTGACGGTATTTTGATGCCAGGGCTGACCTGGAGCCTCACTTCACTGTCATCTGCAAACCTCAACCTCTCTCTAGTCAGGATCCCACACGTTTCAAGCTTAAAATGTCCTCGGTAAAACTTGCTGTCACTGCCACACTTTAAAACACACGCTGAGTGGGAGACCCCAGTTATTGCACAAAGTTCAGTTGGCTAAGTTTTGGGGGTAATTCCCCCAACCTGGTCCCTTTCTCCAGAGTCCTTATGGGTCAATTTATCTGGGCTCCGTGTGGTGAACAAGAATTTGTCTTGCAGAGTTCCTCAGAACTCTACCTGGATTCCCTCAATAAATCACGGGTCTTTCAATATAATAACCTCAGCATGCTATTGGATTTAATTATTCCATCACAGGTCATTCTGAGATCATCAATCACTTACCATGAAAACGAGTCTAGAATATTATTATTTATAAGACGCTGAGACACAGCCGCTCAGTGGAGGGTAAGGTTCTGGTTTCGAAGCTCTTTCTTAATTTCTCATCTTCAGCTTCTGATGCTAAATGTCAGAATTAATTATGGGTCCCATCATATTAACACAAAGCCTCTACCATTCTTTCAGAAATGTTGTCGCAACACCCCTGCCAGAATCAGAGTAGCGTGCATAACTTTCCGCCGGGAATAGTGTCACCAGTCTAACTGGGGCAAACATCTGGGCGCGGGCTCCCTGAGTGAGTCCAGGGAGGCTCTGCCCCCAGGGGCAAGGCGGGGGCGCAGGTGAGCATGCGTGGACTGAGGTGGCACTTTGCGGGAAACCCCAGCACCTGGCTCCAGCCTGGTACGCGCTTGTTCGTGGGTGAGAACATGGCCCCCACGGGACCCGTCGCCCAGAAATGTGCTTGGATGTCGGTGGGTCAGACTGTGCTGAGTTGCTCCCCCCATCTGCTTCCCTGCTGAAGCCCCCTCTGCAGTCCCCTCCCTGGGTTTTGCTGACAACCGGGAGAGGGGAGGGGCTGGGGAAGCTCACAGAGGCCCCCGAAGGGCCAGAGCTGGACGCCAGCCCTGCCTCCCTGGCGGGGTGACAGCGGGCGGAACTCTGTGTGGCTCCATGTCCCGGCCCTGGTGAGGCCCGCAGGCCACGGGCGTTCCCCACGCCCAGCTCTGCAGGGTCCTCGCCCACCGGCCAGCCGGGCGGAGCACTCACCGAGCGTGGCTGTGTCTCTGAGGAGGGCTTCGGGTTGCCCGCGGCATCTCCTGTGCAGCTGGGGACCTGCAGGACTTGGCTCGTGAATCGTTGACTGTGCTGGGAGCCGTGAGGGAGTCTAGAGGCAGAGGGAGAGCCCTGGGCTTCCCTTAGACCATCCACTGCCCTTACCACACGGCTGTGGGACCAATAGGCGGGAGCAGGTCAAGGTGGGGCTTTGCCAGGCTCTAGGGGATCAGGGGATAAGGCTGCAGGGCCTGAGGTCACGAGAACTGAGGGGAGAGCCACCGGCGCCCGGGGGTCTCAGGGCAGAGCAGGGGTGGGGTCAGCCCGTGGGGTCCAGCAGCACGGGAGAGGCCTGGGCCCATCCTGGTGGGGGTACCAAGGGGTACCACAGGGGTTTGGGGACAGGAAGGGCTGCCACAGGGATGGCTTGCACGTGGAGGAGGGAGCCTGCTCTCGGGTGCCAGGCCGCTGCTGTGTGTGTGTGTGTGTGTGCCCACGCACAGCCCGCTCCTGTGTCCCAGGGGCCCCTCGCCGCCTGGACTCTACCCCCGGTGGGGTCGGCCCTGACTTGGTGCCCAGGGCTCCCTGTGTCTCGGCCTCGGGAGGAAGGCTTCTCTTCCCACGTGTCCTGCTCCCCTCTGAGCAGGGCTCCACGTCTGCAAGCTGGGACCTCCCTCCCCACCCGGTTCTGTCCTCTGGACATCTTCCCCTGGCCACCTCCCAAGGACCAATGTCCCAGCTGGATTCTCCATTTTCACCTTAAAACAGCCCCTCCTCCGTGTCCTCTGCTCACGGGACCTCTCGGGGCTCACCCGGGCACTGGGACTGTGGGACTGGAATGACGCTGACGAGGTTTCCACGAAACCCCCTTCCCATCTGGATGTCTTCTGGGAGGAGACCTGGGGGAGGCTGACGGTTCTCTGGGTCCCGCTCCCCATGTGCCCAGAACAAGCCTCCCAGGTCTTGGCCGTGGGCCTTTCCATCCGTCCTCGTGGGATTGTTGCCGTGGTAACAGTAGGGGGGTGGTCGTGGGGGGCTGTTGTTACCTGTTCAGCGGACGGGCAGACGGGGCGGCTGGCTCACACTCAGCTCTGCCTGCTCATCCTGTTGGGGGCGCTCGCGTGGCCCGCCGTCTGAGGGCTGCAGGGCACCCCCGTCCCCCCGAGTCCCGGCACAGGTCCACTTTTGTCCCTGGGTGTGGGGACCCCCGCTCACCGTCTGCCCAGTGGGTGGACGGGACTCTAGACCCCAGCAGGGCCCGCCCCTTCCCTTTGATGTTAGGATTTGCCCCTCGTCTTCTGTCAGCGATGTAGCAGAGTGTCATTTCTTTAAAGTGGAGAGGGAGGAAATTAATTTTGCTTTCACGGTTTCCCAGCACCGTGGGAGATGACCGAGGCCCTCTGTGGGCGGCGCTGGGCGGGGAGAGTTGTCACCACGCAGGGACAATCTTTCGGGAAGGAAAGTCCGCGGGAGGACTCAGAGCTGGGGATGGCGGTCCCAAAACTTCCAGAGTGACATTCAAGTGCCTCCATCTCCGCTTCCATTGTTGGCACCCTGGTCCCGGGGTCACGGCTGCTACGGTCCTTTCATCTGTGTCGGCCAAGGTCCCTGAGGAGCGTCGGGAGTTTCAGCTGGACCCCAGGGCGCCACTCGTGGGCCACAGGGAGCAGGTGGGGGCTCCGATGACATAGCACGGTTTTCACACTCGGGCAGCCTGGGCCTCTGATGCACGTGCTCAGAACAGCGGAACCTCACGGGAGGGGTGTTGGCTGAACAACCTGCAGCAACCTTGACCTGCCCATGCGGTTTCATGGAAGCCGGAGAAAAGCCGAGTCCGCGGCGGCCCCGCATGCCTCGACAGGAAGGAGCGTGGGGCTGCCCTCCCGAGCCTGGCTGGCAACGGTCTGCCTGGCTCCTTCCAGGGTCCCAGGGCACACAGTCCATCTAGGAGTCTAGATGGGGCGGGTGGGGCGCAGAGCTGAACGCCTACAGCAGCTCGAGCCTGGTCCTTCCTGAAGCCACAGGGACCTCCGTGTGGGCCCCATGGGTGGGCGGAGGGGCCCGGGAATGAGCCGCGTCCTGGGAAACGGGGCTCCCACCACTTATGCCGACCTTCCTTCTTGCTCTGAAGGCATCGTCCAGCCGCTGGGCTCAGCCCCAACCCTGGGGGCCCACCTCCCCTCGTCCACCAACCCCACACAGCACACACAAAGCCCTCCGTGGAGAGGGGGGGGCCTCTGGGCCTGAAGGTGGGCTCAGCCAGGGTCTCCCCTAACAGAAATCCCACCTCCAGTGAGGCAGGGAGGCTGGAGGAGTGCTCAGGTGTCTGGAGCAGGAAACTCTGGGGAAATCCTGCTGTGAGACTCGTGGGGGAAAGGATCTGATCGGTAAACTATGACGATAGGCTGTGGAGGAAACCGTTCGTTAGCAGGTCAGGCGTATTTGTCAAGAAATGTTGCCCTACAAATTAGAAACGGTTTCTGCCCAGTGCATTTTTACATCTCACCTTGCTGAGGCTCTCAGTCATGTTTAGGGGTTAATCTCAGTACAATGTGCCTCTAGTCTTGGACCAGACACCCGCCTCCCACTTTGTACGGATCGCACGGCCATGGCCCTGTCTCTGGGACAGGTAGGGAGTGTTCCTCTGCCTGGAAGGTCCCCGTTCCCTCCCCTCTCCGTCTGCCGAGCTCTGTCCCTCCTTATCAGCTGTCTCCATCTGAGTGCTGCGTGCTGCTTATCTATGACGATCACTGTCCGTCTGTCTATCTCCCCTGTGTTCACACGTTCTCACATCTCAGGGACCACGGCATCGCGGCCACCGGGACCACAACCTGCTCAGCAGCGATTCCTGGTCAGCGCAGTTGACTGGGGTCCACGGGGAAGCCCGGCTTCCCGCTGACTTCCTCCCGGTTGAAGGTGCAACACGACCCTCCTCAATTAAACACAGGAGCCCAGGAAGGTCAAGCGGCTTCCGAACAGCTCCGAAAGCTGCACACGAGGCGAGGTCCGTCCCCGAGCAGGGCTGGTCTCCGAAGGGACCTGATGAGGCCCTGCCGGCCCAGTCAGCCTCTCCCAGCTCTGAGAGCCGCTCTGCTGCTCGCGAGGACCGGCCGGCTTCCTGGCGGAAGTTGCTCCCAGTGCACATCTGCGTTTTCTCACACTGAACCTGCTCGGCTGGCACAGCTGTGTCAGGCGTACAGCACACTGATTCACTTATGCACACGGATGCGTTCTTTCCCAGATTCTTTCCCATTATAGGTTGTTACAAAATGTTGAGTCTAGTTCTCTGTGCTATACAGTAGATCCTTGTTGGTTATTTCAGTTCAGTTCAGTCGCTCAGTCATGTCCGACTCTTTGCGACCTCATGAATCGCAGCAGCCAGGCCTCCCTGTCCATCACCAACTCCCGGAGTTCACTCAGACTCTCGTCCATCAAGTAAGTGATGCCATCCAGCCATCTCATCCTCGGTCGTCCCCTTCTCCTCTTGCCCCCAATCCCTCCCAGCATCAGAGTCTTTTCCAATGAGTCAACTCTTTGCATGAGGTGGCCAAAGTGCTGGAGTTTCAGCTTTAGTATCATTCCTTCCAAAGAAATCCCAGGGCTGATCTCCTTCAGAATGGACTGGTTGGATCTCCTTGCAGTCCAAGGGACTCTCAAGAGTCTTCTCCAACACCACAGTCCAAAAGCATCAGTTCTTCAGTGCTCAGCCTTCTTCACAGTCCAACTCTCACATCCATACATGACCACTGGGAAAACCATAGCCTTGACTAGATAATCCTTAGTCGGCAAAGTAATGTCTCTGCTTTTTAATACACTGTCTAGGTTGGTCATAACTTTCCTTCCAAAGAGTAAGCGTCTTTTAATTTCATGGCTGCAGTCACCATCTGCAGTCATTTTGGAGCCCCCAAAAATAAAATCTGATACCGTTTCCACTGTTTCCCCATCTATTTCCCATGAAGTGATGGGACTGAATGCCATGATCTTCGTTTTCTGAATGTTGAGCTTAAGCCAACTTTTTCACTCTCCCCTTTTACTTTCATCAAGAGGCTTTTTAGTTCCTCTTTACTTTCTGCCTTAAGGGTGGTGTCAGCTACATATCTGAGGTTATTGATATTTCTCCCGGCAATCTTGATTTCAGCTTGTGCTTCTTCCAGTCCAGCATTTCTCATGATGTACTCTGCATATAAGTTAAATAAGCAGGGTGACAATATACCCTGTCTCTTATACACATCTAGATGTGTATAAGAGACAGCCTTTCTCAGTGATCAGTGCAAAGAAATAGAGGAAAACAACAGAATGGGAAAGACTAGAGATCTCTTCAAGAAAATTAGAGATACCAAGGGAACATTTCATGCAAAGATGGGCTCGATAAAGGACAGAAATGGTATGGACCTAACAGAAGCAGAAGATATTAA
>SJYX01020416.1:0-149425 GCA_006410675.1 Oreotragus oreotragus
GCCCCGGGTAATTACTGACAGACTGCAGGAGTTTCCTTCAATTCAGCTGGAGCCTGTTTTAGTTTTGAAAACAAAATGGAAGAATAGAGGTAGCCCCAGTAGTGTATTATTTTAATGCTCCCTTTCATAAGGAGAATTGCTCAGATGCTATGAAAGTATGTACTCCTTTTATCTTGTCTGGTTGTTTCCACTGTCAGTTTCTGCTTTGTAAAGCCCACCATCCGTGGAATGAACGGACATAGCTCCACCAAATTTTATAATGTTTTAAGTGAATATGTATGCAGAGTACAGTTTCTATCAGCCTATTTGACACGCGCATACATGCGCACACATGCACACACACGACACAATTATGTTTCATCATCACGTAAATCTAGATTCACATCCATCCACCTGCTAATGCTACAGGGATGTCAGTTTGTAGATAGGCTGAGGAGGCTAACACCTCTTGACACCCTTCACCCCACAGTCCCTTTAGGATGTTAGCACATCTGCCAGGTACTTATTTCACAGCCTACCCCCAACCCCCGCCTCAGGCATTGTATGTGATGGCGGCGTTTATTTTTTGTTCTCAAACTTCACTGTTGGCTCTTGGTGTCTTTTTGACTTTTGTACATCCTTTTAGTTGCACTCCTAGTCTCCTTTATGAAAGAATAAATAAATCGGAATGTTGCGTGAGGACAGAACCATCAGCATCAGCCTCATCTGCTACACATTCATTTGATAGACTTTAGCGTGACAGGTATTCTTTGAAGGAGATGCCAAAACCGTCTTTTGAATCCGTGGTGATTAATTTTGAGTGAAGAGTATAAAGAAGAACAAGGGTTGTCATATACCTGGCCGATCATATTACCTAAGTTGGCTTCCTGCACTTAAACTATCTCCAGAACACTTGAGAAGTTGTATAACCACATGCGCATGCACACACACACACAGGCAGTGAATATAAATATCCATGCATACGAGCATGCATGTATGGACATTTGTACAGACACCAAATTTATGCTTTTTGATTAAAATTTCTTGTATAGAAACTGAAAGTAAGTTAGTAAGTTATTATTTTTTTTTTGTTGTTAGTAAATTATTGTTTGTTAGAGATTGGGCTTCCCTGGTAGCTCAGATGATAAGGAATCTGCCTGTAGTGCAGTAGACCCATGTTTGACCCCTGAGTTGGGACGATCCCCTGGAGAAAGGAATGGCAACCCACTATAGTATTCTTGCCTAATGAATTCCATGGACAAGTCATGGGGTTGCAGAGTCAGACACGACTAAGTGACTAACACTTTCACTTCACTTAGGATTGAGGGTAGGAATAGGTATTAACGGTAATGGACATGAGGGATCTTACTGGGCTGTTGAAAATGTTCTGAAAGTAGATGAAATACTGGCTGCACGACTTGGAAATTTACTCAAAGTTTTTGAATTGTACACTTAAAATGGGAGTGTTTATGGTATGTAAATTATCTCAGCAAAGCTGTTAAAAGTTGATATCCCCATCTTTGAGTTCCTTTGGGGCCTAGGTTACATATAATAGGAAAAATGGTATCACTGCAGTTGTTTTTACCTGCTCTTTTCCCACTGAGGTCTGCTGGCTTCAGCTGTGGAGAAGTCGGACTCTGAGATACCAGGGCTAGATAAAACCCGGTGCCAGAGGATACAGAAGTCTGCCCTGACCTCTGTTGGCCAGCAGCGAGGTTGCTGTCCACTGTGATGTGAGGAGCCAACAGCGAGGGGGGGCGGTCTGTGGGTGCAGCAAGGGGACGACACTGCCAGGCAGGCCCCCGGAAGCACCATGTTTCCAGGCTGCAGGTGGGTGTTCCACAAAATGAATGAGTAAGCATCCCAGCGTTGAGCTCTAAGTGATGGCGCTTCTCTCTCTTGCAGGTCGTCTTGGTCTTTGCCCTCAGCATCGGCGCACTTGTAATATACTTCATAGACTCGTCAAAGTGAGTACTCACTCTGCTTTCTTGCCCTCTTTTCTAAAACAATCGCAAACTTTTACACTGATCTTTAACACCAGCCTTTGCAAGAGCCTCCTTGGGTGTGGAAGACTTTTGGAGGAAGGCAGGGCTGTCTGTGTTAATTTTCTGAATGGGAAAGCAAGCTCTCGTGAGAAAGACTACTTTGATTATACCGTCCTAGGAGGGTGAGAGAGGCATCTGGAGTCATCAAGCTTTTTCGCTGGCTGTTACTGCTTTTAAAATAGCTGTTTCCTGGTGCAGTATTTGCGCTGAAGGTGGAAAGAAGTCAAGAGGGCTCTGATGTGAATGTGCAGCCTCTGAGAGGGTCATGGTGTCCAACCAGTGAGGGTGTGAGCCATGCTTGCCGTGGCAGTTTAGAATCCTTTTCTTATTAGGGTTGCCAATGCGTTACTCTTCTTGGAGGTCAACTTAGAAAGCATGATGCTATCCTTTGCACTGGTAGTTGAATATTCAACTGAAGCATCACTGGCTGGTGCTTCTTGACCTGTGAAGGTAAGGAGACGGGACAGAGGAGTTTGTGATAACTCCCAGAGTGGAGGCCCATGGCTATCTGAGAATTCCTAGAGTGGACACTCATGCAGATGCCGGGAGTGCCAGCTGAGGGGACTGGTGCTCTGGGTGGGGTCTGTGTGTCACACACAGAAGAGGTTTTGTTTGAGGCAGAAGAGGGTGCTGAGCAAAGCTGCTCAGTGGTGGCCAGTTCCTGCAGGTGTCACCCCGACTTGTACGTCATTTGTTGCAACTGTTCTGTTGCAGGCTTGAAATTGACAGCATCTGGGAAACTGGCGCTGAGCTGGTTTGACTCCCTTCTGCGGGGACATGGGCCTGACACCTGATGGTGGCCTTAGGCTCTTCGCCTGCATTGTCCCCTGTGAGAGTGTTTTAGATTCCCTGAACTCTCAGCCTACTACGCCTCGGTGCTAGAGTTTGATCTGAGGAAACCTACTCGGTGTCCCTTTTGGCTCAGAGCCTGGTGTGCCTGAATTCTGAGCTTCGTGTTCTTTTTCTGTGGCTCAGGGTGGTAGTAATTTCATGTATGCCTAAACTCTTGAATTTCTCAGAGTTACTACTGGTCACCAGCCAAAGGATTTTGTGCATTTGGGTGCTGAGCCAAAATCATGTCAGGGAAGATAAAGAAAACATCTCCTCTCATCACCTGTCTCTGGGAATTGGCTATACCTAGAGTATCAGTGGTCCTAAGCCCATCCGCATGCACAAGGCTGGACTGCCCTCGCCCACCGCAGGTGGACTCTTAAATGTTGCAGGATTGAGATTCCATGCACTTTTCCGTCAGCTCTTCCTGGCCAAGAGAGAAAAGAGCTTTTTAAGTCTGGAAAACTCCAACTGGTATGTCATTGAAGGTAAGCCTCATTTAAATATCTCCTGTTCATAATTCTGGATTGTATTTGAATTGAACCGAATATCTTCTAGAGCCGCTTGTCTTATTTCTCCATTTTCTCCCCCAGGGCTGAGGAGTGTTCTCAAAAGTCTTGGAGTGCACCCTGTGTCAGCTTCCATGCCAGGGCTCAGGAAGCAGTTTCAGGCATGTAGTCTGTGAGCCCCAGACAGGCAAATCCTTAAGTGGAAGTGAATGGGGTGATCGGTCAGAAGGACCTTGGCGCCTTCTTTCTTCGTCTCTCCTTTTGGCTTCTCTGTATTTCTCAGAAATAAAACGCTCTTGCACAATGGATTTGAACTGTGTCCTTTTTTACAGTGTCCACTGTGGAGTGGTCTTTGTCTCTGTCGGGTGTGGTGTTCTCAGCTCCATGTGAGAGGATGGAAGGGAAGAGAACTCCCCAAGGCAAAGCCCTCTTTCCTGGATGCCCCCTGCACCACCTCAGTGTCCTTTGGATTTAGCTGTGATTCTGCTGAGCCTGGGAAAGCCAGCCCTGGGAACCCTCTCTGGTTCTGGTTTCCTTCATGGACTTGCAAAGAGTCTATTCCATGGATAGACCTCTGGTTCTCTGCTCAGTTTTTCCAAGAGAAAGTGCCAAGAATCTTAGAACCAAGACAGTCCTCACTCTCCCTGGGGACTATTTTAGCCTCGTCCTAACTTCAGTCTTTCTTCTGTCACCAAACTGTGTGGTTGGCATAGCGAGGCTTTGTTTATAAGACGATCTTATGTTTATTTGTGTAGCCCTTTCTACTTTTCATTGGAATTAGTGCATCGGGTTCTGAAGTCGAACCTCAGGAGTCTGTCTATGGGTGACCTCATCAGTATAGTCGATACCAAGGGTCTACTCTTTTCCTGGGGAAAGTCAGCAAAGATGCTCCCTGTAAGTAGGGGGATGAATTAAAGCAGAAGCTATAAGGTAACCTCTATGATAAGCCACAGATTCATTCCCAAGAATAAAAAGAAAGTCCATTAGACAAATTATAATTAAGCAAAGTAAGCAAGATAAAAAGTTCTATCCACATATAAGATGCAAATGAAAAGCGAGTAAGAAAGCAGAATATAAATTCTTAAAATGCTTCCCTTTCATTCAAAACTGTCACCAGTTTTACACACTCATGGTTTGGCTGTCCATCTGGGCATCTTGGAAAGAGAGCTTTAAGTATCTCTTGGAAGTTACGCTAAATCATCACCCTGGAAAAAAGTGCCTCGTATTCTTCAGATGAATTTCAGTCATAGCATTTATTATACTCTTCAGGTAAATGAAAGACAATGCATAGGCTTTCCCTTGTGTGCACCTAATTGGGGAGACAGTGAATGGTCCATAAACTAGCATGTCTGAGTGAGTTTTAACCAAAATGTTGGGGGATGCTCAAATTCAAGATGTGTGGGTCTCTGCACCTGGCCCTTTAAATCATGCAAGAAATACACATTAACATAGAAATCAGGCTCCATTGGTCATCGTGGCTGACTCGGTGTCAAGGCAGGACAGTCAGTGCAGGTGGTATGAATAAACAGGCAGTTCAGATAAATGTCGTCATTGGTGGGTTTATGATCTTCTTAACCTTTCAAAGCTTATTTCACCATCAAGAGGCAGTGGGTAAGTCATTTCCAAAGACGACTTCTACACTTCTTTTTCCATTGTTAAACCAAGATGGATCCTCAAACAGGCCTTTTTCATTCAGGGGTTTGGGAAGCCCTTCTTTGGGTTTAATTTTCTTCAAGTGGTCACCACAGAAGAATCACTTGTGCAGCCTCAAATGATTACTATCTGCTTGAGACAGATTGTGCTCAGAGCTCCTGGTCTGAAAAGCCAGAGAGAATTAGACATGAAACTGTGTTAACATGTTTCATTACCCCAGCAGCAGTCTCTTAACAAACCACTCAGGCAGAGGGAGACGTTCCACCCAATGACTGGATGGACACAGATGTCAGTTCCTTAATAGACACAGAGAAGCATTAAGCCCACTGCACACAGGAATTCCACCTCTCCTCAAAACATTAAATGGCCACACTAGGCAAATACTGTCCCAGAGAACTCCGTTTCTTTTTCCTTCTTTTTCTCCTCCTAGTGTTATTGAGATATGATTGACACACAGCCCTGTGTAAGTTAAGGTGTACAGCATAATGATTTGACTTAATGTACGTCATTAAACAGTTACCCCCAATAAGTTTAGTGAACACCCATTATCTCATATAGATACAAAATTAAAGAAAAACCATTTTTCTTCCTTGTGATGAGCACTCTTAGGATTGACTCTCTTAACGACTTTCATTTTTTAAAAGGTACCTGATTTAAGGTGCTTCAGCTCCTAACTCTGATGTCTCTCCATACCCACATCCCTTTTACTCCTACACACTCTGATCATCTGTGAAGCAAAGATTTTTTAAAGAATTGTACAATGTAGTCAGAAGTGCCCCTGGACCTCCCGTGGGTGATAGTGTCACTGCTGCTGGTCCCATCCCTGTCTAGTTCCTCCCTTTGACATGGGAACAGTAATTCTTCTCTAAAAAAAAAAGACCCAGAGATGTCAGTGTGAGGGCAGGATCCACGGATTGCATAATGTATAAGTTTCTGCTGCTTCTGGAATTCCAAGGGAACTGAGGCTGAGACTCAGGGGCCTGGGTATTTGCATTTTTTTCCAAGGGCATTCTTGGAAAGATGACTCAACCAGTGTGAAGGAAGATATTTATTCCTTTGATTCATGTTTAAACTCCACTACTACTTGCGTTGCAGTTAGGTGGATTATGAATATTTAACATTGCACACACTGAAAATGAAGGTCAAGTCCTGCTCACTGGTGACTTCATTGCTGGCTTGTGTCTCTAAAAAGGCAGGCTACCTGCCGTGAGCAGAGTAAGGCTGAAAGGTTATGCATTGTTAAAATTTTCCTTAATGACTTTATCTGTTCCAGAATGGCTGGTGCACAGTGGGGGCACCTGCTGATTTCATCAGTCTTTGCTCTCTGCTTCTGGTGTCAGAAGTGCTATTCCGGAGGGTTGTGGACGTTAGGCGGCAGGGGGTAGGGACAGCGGCACGTGTTTGGGAGAGCAACTGATCTAAGGGCCAGATTCCAGGAAAACAGTGGTGTTACAATGTGGAAATGGCCTTCCCCCAGTCCGTAGAATATTGTTTGTACTCAGTTATTCATTCATTTTATATTCAGTTCATTCATTCGAGACAACTTCATTGTGATCACGATGAATATTTTCCACATGGCCAAATTGCTTATGGTTAGGTATGGTTAGGGAAAACTAGACTGCAGTAGAAATTAACCAGACTGTTTTCATAGTCTCTAAAAATAGCACAGGCATCATTGATGTAATGAGGATACCCAGAACCTTAGTGGAACTGGCTAGTTACCTACCTACCTGAATCTTTACACAGCCAGGCCTCTAATCCCTTTGCCTAGAAATTCTCCTTAAAAGGAGAAAGAGGGCGGAGGAACATTCACTGATCCTGGGCTGTGTGCTGAGGTATGGCCCTAAGCCCTTCAGAATTTGGAGAAGGCAATGGCACCCCACTCCAGTACTCTTGCCTGGAAAATCCCATGGACGGAGGAGCCTGGTAGGCTTCAGTTCATGGGGTCGCTAAGAGTCGGACACGACTGAGCGACTTCACTTTCACTTTTCACTTTCATGCATTGGAGAAAGAAATGGCAACCCACTCCAGTGTTCTTGCTTGGAGAATCCCAGGGACAGGGGAGCCTGGTGGGCTGCCGTCTATGGGGTCGCACAGAGTCGGACACGACTGAAGTGACTTAGCAGCCTTCAGAATTAATTATATGTGCAATCTCATTGAATTGTCCTGAGAACTTGATAGGGTGGGGACTGTGACCTTTTCCCCTTTACAGATGAAACCACGTAGCTAGTGAGTCCTGGAGCGAGGATTTGAATCCACACATCTAAAGTCACCTCACTTCTACATCAAAGAGTAAAATTCCACATGTGGAAGTGTCTCTGTGGGTTCAGTAGATGTTACAGGAGAGTTCATATCACCTCGTCCTGCCAACTCATCTGTTTCTCGTTTCGTTCTCCATCTCCCTGTTCCGCACCTTTGGGGCCAAGTCTGCAAGGCAGCCATGCTGACAAGGGACCTGTGAGCTTCTTCAGTGGGACATAGGGTGTTTGGACCACGCACTGTCTGATGTCTGTTTGAGCCTTGATTCATTTCTTTCTAAACTATGGCTCAAAAAAGAATGTCTTCTCTTTCAGTCGAGAGGCAGCATTTTGTGATGGAATAAGATCAAGTTAGCAAAGAACAAGGAAAGCTGATTGTTTCTTAAAAGCCCCTCCCACTAATTGAATTCTTTCCTGGTGGAAAGCCCCTTTGCCCGCCCATCCTTACCTAGGTCTCTGAGCCTGCTATTTGGCAGGTTAAGAGGAGATAACCAGAGAGGCTCTGCTTCCCCTTTAGTTTGTTTTATCTCTTTAGAGGGTTTCAGGCGGGGAAGGCAGTGACACCCCACCCCAGTACTCTTGCCTGGAAAATCCAATGGATGGAGTAGCCTGGTGGGCTGCAGTCCATGGGGTCGCTAACAGTCGGACAGACTGAGCGACTTCACTTTCACTTTTCTCTTTCATGCATTGGAGAAGGAAATGGCAACCCACTCCAGTATTCTTGCCTGGAGAATCCCAGGGATGGGGGAGCCCGGTGGGCTGCTGTCTATGGGATCACACAGAGTCGGACATGACTGAAGTGACTTAGCAGCAGCAGCAGCAGAGGGTTTCAGGATAGAGTTAATCTGTTACAGTTCTGCGTTGTGTGCTTCAGAGTTCGTTAGAGCATTGTGTGTACATCAAACTGGTCGACTTTACGAAAATTTGATTCCAGGTAGATTTCTGTGTAGGTCTTCGAAACCATGTAAGATATCTAGCCTCCAGCTCTGGTCTTGTTATTGTCCAGCACACACACAGGTGTTGACCTCGATCAGGCATCTGGCAGAACGTTCCTCCCACAACAGTAGCTGGAACCTGTAAAGGACCATGAATGGCACTTTGCTTGTCGCCAGTAGCACACCCCCCACCCCCACAGCAGGAGCAGCCGGGAGGCCTGTGGCACCGCAAAGGAAGCTCACCATTTATTCTGGACCCAGCTCCTTTATGGAACCTGGTCTTTCTAGGTAAAGTTCTGAGAAACTGGCTCTAGCTCCCCACCTTCGTGCCCTTTTCAAGACATCGTAGCATGCATTTAAACCTTTGTGGAGGAAGTCAACACAGATCCCTGTGTGTGTGAAGCATCTCCCTATTTTTCCCTTTTCCTTTTTAAATACTCCCCCCCAATTTTCTCCATCCCTCACTGACATTTTTATTGCCAGGCTTTGGTTTGGAAAATTATGGGTAGGGAAAGTTCAAGGGCAGGATGTTCAGAACAGCACTGCACATCTGTGAAGGGAACACAACAGGAGAGCCAGCAGCTGTTGAAAGAATGGCGTGTCAGATGGTGGAGGGGCCAGCCCACAAAAAGGGGGCTGGGGGAGAGGAGACACCTTAGGGGCAAAGAGGCTGTAAATAACTCCCAATGGGAAGTCCTGTCCTCGCTCGCAATTTAACCTTAATAGCAGCCCTCCATTCTCGGACGGTTTTTGCAAATTGCCCTTTTTATATCAGTGGGCTGTAAGCCTGGTAGAGAAGACAGGTGGAGAATATGCTGAGAGGGTATGCGACCTTGTGCCTTCCATCTTCGACGCTGTGCAAGGGTCTAGGCTTTCTCGCTTGCTGCTCACTGTGTAGGAGATGCAGAGGTACCACGGGCAATAGCGGCTAGAAACGTCAAGGCGACTGCTCATCTTCAGCATTTCCTGAGGCAAAAATCAAGGGCTGTTAGGAGTGGGAAGGAAGATGGAGCTAGACCTTCCAGGTCTGCTGCAAAAGACAGCTTTAGAGTAAAATGCTGGAACTTGCCGAGGCTTCAGAGGTCACTGTTCTCTGTGCCTCAGCATCCTCTCCTACCGACTGGGGGTTACGTGACCTTCTTAAGGTCATTCCACCAACCGCACACAGAACTAGAGCTGGAAGTCCAAGTCCTTCCCTCCCAGGCCAGGCTCTTTTCTACTTGATCTTTTGGTTTCTAAATAAAAGATAAAGATGTGACAGTATTATCCATTGAATAGCAGAAGCAATAATGACTTTTTACACAATTCTGGACTTTCAGGCTGTCATCTTGGGGGAAATGTTAGGGATGTGGAAAAGAACAGAGATAATCCCAGGTGGAAAAGAGCAAACCCAGCCAGGTGGGTGCTTGGGATTAGTTTATTTCATTCCCATTGGCATGAGGCTTTGAGTTTTTTTTTTTTTTTTTTTTTTAATTTAAGATCTTGCTTTTTCTTTTCGTGTGTGTGTGTGTACTATTTCAGAGAGGAGGTAAGAGTCCAGCTCTGCTGTGGGAGGTTGACAAGGCTGAATGCATTGGTCTGGCCTGTTTGGAATCTGTTACACATAACTTTTGAGTACATTTTGCCCCGCTGCTCATTTATTTCCTCTGTGAAAACACTATCTCGTAACTGTGTCTATAAATCCATATGTACTCTACTGTCCAAAATTAGAATGAAGTATTTCTTCTCTTTTCACTACTCTCTAGAATTAAAAAAACAAAAACAAAAAAAAACACAGATTATCTGACCCTCCTTTAGGCCTCTGGCTTAAAAAAAAAAAAAAAAGAATAATTGTTTTAGGGCAAATGAAGAAGATGCATTCCCTTTCAGACCCAGTTAGTGATTTATGTCCTCTGCAACTAGTGTGTCTTTATACCACCAGAGGGCTGGATCGTCTCCCCATTGCCCAGCTCTGGTCCTTTACCTAAAGTTGCAGCCAGGCATGCATTCAGCAACTGCTGAGAGATCAGTGTGGAAGCCAGCTGGAGGGAAAGATTCGAGTTCAGAACAGTTTGATCCAAATACAGGGGCAGCGCGCATGCTTAACACAGCCATGGTGGTTCTGAGGTGTGGTGTTGACGGGTACAGCTTCATCGTGGGGTTTATGGGCTGCAGACAGGAGTGGAGATGTGACCTCTGCCTCTTGTTTTATTCCTCCTGTCCTTCTTCCTGACAGCCTGACAAAAGGAAGCTCTGGGGAGGCCTTGGTCAGTGATGAGTCAGTTGTGGAGTAAAAAAAGAGTCCCTTGCAGCAGGATGCCCTTGGGACTTTTTGGATATACATGTTACTATTCCCAGAATTTGGGAGAAGGAAGTGTATGTGTTTGTGTGTGGGTGTGCACACACGTGTGTATATAGGAGACAATCTTGTCTCACTTATAAATGGATGGGAAAGTATACCATGGAAGGATTAGCCCCCAGTCTCATCATAATAACAGAGATGGGGCGAAAAGCCGTGTACCTAACTTAAAGGTATCAATCAGGAACTCTTTGTGACCCCATGGAATATAGCCCACTAGGGTCCTCTGTCCATGGAATTTTCCAGGCAAGAAATAATAGAGTGGGTAGCCATTTCTTTCTCCAGGGATCTTCCATTTCCTTCTCCAGGGGATCTTCCCTACCCAGGGGTGACGCCTGAGTCTCCTGCATTGCAAGCAAATTCATTACCATCTGAGCCACCGGGGAAGCCCATCGGTCAAGTAATAGATGTCTATGAAGTACATCTATTACTGATTGTACGTGAGGTATTTTTCTAGATACTGGTGGTTTCAAATACTATGTATGAAGCTAGATTTTTTTCCACTGAGATTTTTAAATTATAAATATTTTCACGAGGGTACGGCCATAAATATAGGAAAAATAAGGCAACAGAACAAGATAACCAGTGAGATATCCCTAGGCTATATATCATCAGTTTCTAATAATGAGCTTTGTTAACAACAAGTGCTGAAGTTTCAGAAGCTGAAACGATAGCTGGGTTTTATAGGGTGTTTGGCTCTGGGGCGATTTTGTGTTGCGGAAACAGAAAGCTCAGTCCCCCCTACCAACTCGAGTAATCACGTGCTTTTGGGCTTCTTGGATTTTCTTTTCGGGATGTGCTGAGTCCAGTGAAGCCCTGCCTCGAAAATGGCCACTGAGATTAAGAATTGAGAGTGCTTTCAGGATGGCAGAACGGAATCAGAAAAGCAAACTGTTCCTGGTGGTAGTAACACTCTCCTCCAGTCGTGTGTGGTGAAAAGCCTTTGGACACTTCTACTTAGAAATTTCCAGAAGTGACTGGATGAAAGGCATCATTTACCTAAAGTTGCAGCCAGGCATGCATTCAGCAACTGCTGAGAGATCAGTGTGGAAGCCAGCTGGAGGGAAAGATTCGAGTTCAGAACAGTTTGATCCAAATACAGGGGCAGCGCGCATGCTTAACACAGCCATGGTGGTTCTGAGGTGTGGTGTTGACGGGTACAGCTTCATCGTGGGGTTTATGGGCTGCAGACAGGAGTGGAGATGTGACCTCTGCCTCTTGTTTTATTCCTCCTGTCCTTCTTCCTGACAGCCTGACAAAAGGAAGCTCTGGGGAGGCCTTGGTCAGTGATGAGTCAGTTGTGGAGTAAAAAAAGAGTCCCTTGCAGCAGGATGCCCTTGGGACTTTTTGGATATACATGTTACTATTCCCAGAATTTGGGAGAAGGAAGTGTATGTGTTTGTGTGTGGGTGTGCACACACGTGTGTATATAGGAGACAATCTTGTCTCACTTATAAATGGATGGGAAAGTATACCATGGAAGGATTAGCCCCCAGTCTCATCATAATAACAGAGATGGGGCGAAAAGCCGTGTACCTAACTTAAAGGTATCAATCAGGAACTCTTTGTGACCCCATGGAATATAGCCCACTAGGGTCCTCTGTCCATGGAATTTTCCAGGCAAGAAATAATAGAGTGGGTAGCCATTTCTTTCTCCAGGGATCTTCCATTTCCTTCTCCAGGGGATCTTCCCTACCCAGGGGTGACGCCTGAGTCTCCTGCATTGCAAGCAAATTCATTACCATCTGAGCCACCGGGGAAGCCCATCGGTCAAGTAATAGATGTCTATGAAGTACATCTATTACTGATTGTACGTGAGGTATTTTTCTAGATACTGGTGGTTTCAAATACTATGTATGAAGCTAGATTTTTTTCCACTGAGATTTTTAAATTATAAATATTTTCACGAGGGTACGGCCATAAATATAGGAAAAATAAGGCAACAGAACAAGATAACCAGTGAGATATCCCTAGGCTATATATCATCAGTTTCTAATAATGAGCTTTGTTAACAACAAGTGCTGAAGTTTCAGAAGCTGAAACGATAGCTGGGTTTTATAGGGTGTTTGGCTCTGGGGCGATTTTGTGTTGCGGAAACAGAAAGCTCAGTCCCCCCTACCAACTCGAGTAATCACGTGCTTTTGGGCTTCTTGGATTTTCTTTTCGGGATGTGCTGAGTCCAGTGAAGCCCTGCCTCGAAAATGGCCACTGAGATTAAGAATTGAGAGTGCTTTCAGGATGGCAGAACGGAATCAGAAAAGCAAACTGTTCCTGGTGGTAGTAACACTCTCCTCCAGTCGTGTGTGGTGAAAAGCCTTTGGACACTTCTACTTAGAAATTTCCAGAAGTGACTGGATGAAAGGCATCTGTATGTATACTATCATGTAAGAAATGAATTGCCAGTCTATGTTCAATGCAGGATGCAGGATGCTTGGGGCTGGTGTATGGGGATGATCTGGAGGGAAGATGTGGGGTGGGAGGTGGGAGGGGGGATCATGTTTGGGAGTTCGTGTAAAAAAATAAATAAATACAAAAAAAAAAAAGAAACTGAGGTCTGGGTGTAACGTTCCCTACAGGGGCCTCACGTATGAATCTGCCACATGCCACAGAGCATCCATCGAAAGTCATGGCTAAGGAGGTGGAGCTATGGGCAGACCCACCCTGGCTCAACCTGAGATGCTGGTCTGGAGACTAGCATTTGCCTGGAGGGCTGCCCTGTGGTTTCCATGGACTCTGGGTGCTTTCGCATTCTTAAGTCCATTTCTCTTAAAGAATACTAAAAGTTATAGTTTACTACTGTTTTTCTATAAAGATAAGTATAATCCCGGCTAGAGTCCTTATGACATATTCATTATTAATTTTTTTCTTCTGAGTTTGAAGAAATTGGAACTCAGCCATTTTTGTGGGTCGCTGGAAGCATGGTGGGCCCTCGTCACTGTGTCTGCAGTGCCTGATGGAGAGGTTGGCTCCCTTCCCTCCCTCCCTGTCAGCCCCAACTGTCTGGAAAATTTCACAGATAAGAAAACATGCCCAGAGACAGATGCTTTATACCACAGCCCTCCCGGCGTCATCTAATTGTTTCAGATGAGAAAATAAAAACAAACATTCCATTTCAAACCATGTCTTATGACTTGATTTGGGAAATAGTAATGTCATTTTATATCATTTAATAAAAATGACCCCTATAGATATGTCCATTAAAAAAAAAAAAAACCTAATATCTTGCTTTTCTGTTGAGTTTTGAAGACGCATGTGCTTTGTCCATCCTTATATCTGAAAATGAGTCTTGCCAGTATATGAGATCTGTTCACTGAAAGTGCCACAGTCAAAAAAGAACATTTCCTATACTGAGGTGTGCAGGCTCAAGTGGAAAGGGGTGGGCAGATGTTAGAAATGAGGCTAGGAGATATGTGAAGACCAGGATGAGCTGAGAGCCTGATCCATCCCTGAAATAACTTCCCAACTGATTGTCCCCAAGCAAAAATGCAGACTTGTGTGGGCAAATCTTCCCTGTTTCAAGGAAAAGAGAAGAAACTGGGCTTTCATGTTGAATCTCCAGTTTTAAAATATTGCCCATGACTCTACCACTTTCAAAAGTACTCTACAGGCCAAACAAAACATCTCTGTAGGCCGTTTTCAATCTCTGTTCTAAACTGTCTCTCTTTCTGGTCTTGAATTAGCTCTGATCCCTGAGTGCCAGAAAATATTCTTGACTCTTTGTCTTCTGATTCCCAAAAAGGGGCCCTTCTCTTTCCATGGTGAACAAGCCCCAGCTTGTTTCCCATTTAACATGTTTCCAAATGCTGCATAAGTGAATGTCCACCTTTCTCTAGACAAATACTGTATGTTGCAGCAACAAATCACCCACAACTTACTGTAAATCCCCAAAGACACATATCAGTAAGTCTACGTCATCCCTGAAAATAACATCGTTAGGACCTCATAAACATACACTCTGTTTATTTAAGAACTGCAAGAGCTTTTTAAACATGGTTGCTAAGTCACAAGAGTCTATTTTCCAGGACATAAATGGAAACGAACATAACCCCCTTAAATTGTCAGATTATTTATAAGAAATAAAGGTCCAAATCTGTCTGTTCTACTAGTGTATTACTTCACCAAAAGAGAGTTGGATATACTAAGTGTGTCAGTGATAATTGCTCAAGATTATTTTCTGACTTATTGGCTAAATGGGCACATTTGAAACTTGGTTTAACCTTTAACATATATTGGTATAAAAGCATGGGTTACCATAGATAAACCCTGGGTGTAGTTTCATCAACCTTAAAGTTCCCGATTTGCTGAGCATTAGGGTCAGCTCATGAAATTCTTACACTGTGACCCCTTCACGGACAAAATACAGCATAGCATCTCTGTACCTTCCTCTCCAGATATGGTCTCAAGTCTGAGCTGTGGCTCCATCTCCTGATTTTTCACCGATTGTGATTCTCTCAGGAGGAAGCCATAGGTAGGGCTCCAGGGTTGACCTGCTAACTTACTCTGTCCACATTCCTGTTCATGCAGACATCCTATTCAGAGGCCCTGTTTCTTCCTTTGAGAGCTGGTGTTTTTACCTTGCCTTCCCAGTCCCCACAGAAAATGAGCCCATAGCCCGGCTGGAGATACACTTGATCTTGATGCCCTAGAGGAAACTGCAGGTACTGTCTGCAGAGAAAGGTGAAAACATGATGCTATTAGGTGGCTCCCCCTGGCACATGCTTTTTCTTCTAGCAGCGGGAGGAAATGGGCGAGGACTGCATTAAGGATTTTTCCCTCTTCCTAATAGCATGAACAGCAATAATAAGACAAGGTCTGTAAAGACCAGCATTAATAATTGAGCCATGCAGCCTGTCTGCGCCTTCGAGCACGATCTGTTATCAGGTTCATGGTGAGGCTGGGAGACAGGAAAGGAGAGGGTACTTGGTGCCTGTGTGTCTTGTGCATGTGTGTGTGTATGCTTGAAGGAGGCACAAATGGGTGAGAGCTGGGAGCTGCAGCAAATCAAATGATAGAGAGCGTGTGTGTGTTGCCATGCGTGATGGTGGTGGTTCTTTTGTGGGTCAAGCACCCTTTGGGGGATTTGATGAGTGCTGTAGGAATTTTTGCTTGTCAGGGATTATCAAGTTAGTCCGTGGACCCAAGTTAAGGATTCCTGCTCTGTTAGGGTAGTCTTACCTGCTCACTCACTCTGTTTTTCGTTTGTTTGTTTGTTTTCCTGCCATTAAGATCACATGGCAGGGCAGTCTTCATACCCAAAGTAAAGGTTGATTGGGAACCCTCCCCTTCCTGGGCATACAAGACAAGTCTCAGTGTGAGCCTCTCTGCGGTGTTTACCTCTCTTTGGGTCATACCCCTTCCCTCAGTGCATTTGAAATCTTGAAAATGTAGGAGCAATGCTGATGTGACTAGGGAAGGGAGGCCCTAGACTTCCCAGCTATTCCTCTAATACCAAGCAACTCAGGAAGCAGTCTGTAAAGTGAGATGAATCTAAAGGGCAGAGCCTAAGCACTGTGTGTTCTGCCTCTCTTATACATAGTGAGTGAGCACCTGTTTTTAGGGGCAGATTTCCTCCTTGAGCTATGAGTCAAATATGCAAATAATCTCCAGTCAAAACCACTCCTTCTGAGATGCAGCTCTGGGGCACAGGACCTGGGCATCATTGGGGTGCCCAAACAGATGCAGAAAACAGCTGCCACCTCTCTGCGAGACTGTGACTCTTCTCTACTACTGGAGAGTCGCTGGGGATCATTGTGGACACATACAACCTGTCTTCAGACCAGTTTGACAGAGAACAGCAGAGCAGCTTCTTAGAGAAGCCCCATCTCCCCTGAATTCGCTGCCTCCCTCAGATTCCTTGCTGCCTTAACCTGTCTCCAAGCTGGTCGACTATGACCATTTAATTGGTGCGGGGAAGGCGGGAGGGGTGGGGAGAAGCAGGCAGGGGTGACTGGAGTTCTGGAAGATAGAGATTTCCTGGAGATGAATGAGGGGAACCATGACGGACAGGCCTGCATGCGGGGCTGCATGCAGGCAGAAGGTTCCTGACCCTTGCTTAAAAAGAGCATTGACAGAGGAGGAAGCTTTTGCCAGCTCTCTCTTTCCTGAGCTGACTGGGTCAGGACTCAGCATTCATGTGTGTATGAATGCCCTGTCCACTGAGAGGCAGCAGGGTTAGCTGGGAGCTCTGGCTGGGAATGAGAATGGGTGGAAAGGGAAAACAGTGCTTCCTGGTCGTTAGCAGCAGGCTCTGGGATCTGGCCTTCCTGGACTTCATCTTGCTCTGCCTCTTTAGTGCTGTGTGTCTTTGGGCAAGCTGGTTAACCTCTCCAAACTTGTGAAATGGGGTGAAAATGGTGATGAAGAATGACGATACTACTTTCCTTGGAGTAGTGTGCGGAAAGAATTACATGATGCACGTAAAAGGTCTTAGTATACTGCCTAGCATGAAAGTGGCCAAAAATGTATTAAATATTGTTGTTTCCCTTTTGAGGTTTATTTTGAAACATTAAATCATTTCTTTAAAGGGACAAGGTGTAAACACATTAAAGTTAAGGGAAAAAAGCAAGATGTATTACAAAGCAGCCATGTGGTTAATTATCAAGGTAGTGGGCAAGACCTGAGTTGCTTAAAATTGCAAGTCTCAATTCATTACTAATTTGTAAAAGCAATAGAGTGGGACACAGTGAGCATCTTTTTTTTTTTTCTTTAAAGGAGATTGAACAGACTTAGATAAAAATACTGCTTGGGAAGGTCAATGTGATTATATGAAAAATTTCTCTCAATTATGTACACAGATCTCTATATAATATATAAACATAGGTGTGTGCTGGTTTATGATGCAAGATATATTTCTTCATTTGGGTTTTGCTAAAAAGTGGTTTGAGAAACACTAGCTTTAAGTCCAGAAGAGGGCATGCTTTCTGGGCTGCAGTAATTTAGGACATCTTCAGGTAGGAAAGAAGACTAGATCTGGGTCCCCAGGCATGGGTGGAGCTTATATAATACAGAAGAAGGGGAGAAGGTGAGCTGTCCACAGGACCACTCATTTCTGACACCAACTGCAAGTTCAGGGAGCTCCCTAAACCACCCCTGACTTGTGAGAAGGACCATAGAACTCACTGAAAGCTGTTATGCTCACAACCAATTTACTGCAAGGAAAGGGTATAGATTAAAATCAGCCAAGGGAAGAGGCACATAGGGCAGACCAACCCGGGGATGTGCTAACCACAGAGCTTCCTCACTGTTCTTTCCCTCTGGAGTCGTGACAGTGGTACCTTTCTAGCATTGATGTGTGACAACATGTGAGGAGTTCTGCAAACTTGGGAAGCTCCTTGAGCCTTGGTGTTCAGAGTTTTTACTGGGACTCAATCACATCAACTTGTGTTGGCTGACCTTCTTCAGCCACGTTGGAGCTTGACAGCTTCCACCTGACCCAAAGCCTCCACCATATATCACGCTGTTGGAGTTTCTCATGTGGTTTACCGTTTCCCTACTCCCAATCTTACTGTTCCTACCTGGCTGACCCAAGACCCTCAAAAGACTTTGTTCAGATATGACATCTCAAGGGCTGAGAGATTGCCTCCCAGCAGCTGACGGCCAAGGGCAGACGTCTCTTGGGCAAGGCTGACATCTTTGCAGCTGAGTCAGTGGAGGCACTGGGCTGGCTGGAGAAGGGGTCTCTCTTGGAGAAGGCTGGGAGTGGTTCCTTTGACTACATCCATGAAGAGCAGAGGAGAGGGAAATACTGCTTTACAAGATGTGGTGTTTCCAGGGTCTGTTAATGTCAGCAAATCACCACTGAACATGATTATCCATCTCCTTTGCACCCACCTACACCCAAGCTGAATAATTTGTCTGGTGAGGCTGCAGCTGGTAAAAATGAGACTGGGCCCAGGGGCCAGGAAGGGGGCTGCTGGAGGCATGCTCCTCACGTGACTGAGCTGTCCCGGGCATGGGGACCCCTGGTCTGACCCCATTTGCTGCCATTTCAAAGTGACCACACTCTTCCTGGGCCCTGTCCTTTTGCAGACCCGGTAGATGGGCCTCCAGGTGCCCTCAGCAGACTTGGTAAGGAGAGCATCTGTCTTCCTGCTCCAGTTTAACTTCCTTACCATAAGGCTTGATGAGGTCAAAACCAGAGAACACTGAGACCTCAAGCTGGGGATAAAATGCGGATCTGGCATATCATCAGGCCATGCTGCCCCCTTGCCACCTGACAAACGAGACAATCCCCAGCCAGGGACGCTTTGCAATTGTGCAATCAAATTAACTTGGATTTCAGCTTAATGAAGTGCTTAATGTCCTGAATGAGGCCGAGCCCTAATATTTAGAGAAGCAAGCTGGACCCCAGGAAAGCAAAGAACAGACTTCAGCTTAATGCCTATTAGTATTAATTGTGCTTGCAAAATAAACCTTTTCAAAAATTCATCCTTTCATGTGAGGCAATCCATTAGCACCTAGTTTTGCTATATTTTTGCTGAGGGGTTTTTCTGCTGTGGCTCATAAACAGGACAGTGGAAAGAACATTTTATTGAAAATTTCTGCTAAATTGTACATCCTAGGACATATTTCTTAACTTTCCAGGATCTCAGCTTTCTCAACTAGACAATCAGAAATATCCCCCTCTTTTTCTCTGAAATTCCTATTTTAGTCCCCCTACAAGTGTCTTGTTGTTAAAAAAAAAAAAACAAAAAACAAAAAAACTGATAATGGAGCAGGTTCCAGGTAGATCTGGTTACAAAATCCTGACTCTGTTACTAGCTCTGTGACCTTGGGAAGAATATAACTGCTCTGAGCCTTTATTTCCACAACTGTAAATATGGATAATAATGATTCTGGCTTCTTAGTTCTGAGAACAGTAAAGCAGATACTGCATATAAAGCATTTGCTACAGGACATAGGACACAATGGCCCTTACTAAATCTGATGATAATATAAATGTGAAATTACTTTCAGTATGAATTATACATCACTAGCTTGGTATGGGTAATTTTTGTTTTCATTAAGATGATGATTTCACTCTTGTTTAGAAAATGACTGATGATTCAGTAATTAGCTCAATAAATATTTATTGAATGGCTATTATGTGCCAGGCACTACATTAAGTACTAGGCACTAACCAAGTGTCAGAGGAACACAGGCAATAAACATGTCAACCAAAAAATAAATAATTTGACTTGATGATCCTTGCTGTGAAGAAGGTAAAACTGGTAATGGAAAAATTGGGATTCCTTAGCTTGTTATGTGCTGAGGAGTCCTTTGGTGGTCTTGTGAAGACTATGACCCCAGCATATTTATAAATGCATAATATAAAAACACTGGATTGTAGGAAAACCATTCATATTGAAATACAGTTATCATAATATAAAAAAACAAGTTCATTATTGAATGTACCTCTTGATTAGTGCATTATTATTGAAGATCAAGAGCAATGGTTCTAACACACTCCTATAACTTTAAAGTAGGATTAATGTAAATGATATTTTAAGATATGTGCATCAGTTATAATCCTACATGTGAATATCTGGGGTTTTTATTGCTAACAAACAAAGTCAGAAGTATGATGAATGCTTTTTTAGTCTGCTCACATTTTTATGTACATATAAAGAAATGCCACATCTGAGTTAGAGGTTCATAAAAATAAAAGTGTAACTTTTCTCATCCAAGTAGGTGGACTTCCTGAATATTATCCTAGGGCCTCTTGGGAATCTGTGGACCCTGGGCAAGAACCTTGGGAATACAGTGTGATTTGGGATGGGGGATGAGCTGTTTTATTGAGAGAGAAATCATGTGATTTCTACTTTTGAAAGTCATTCTGGATGTATAGGTTAACAAACTAGAACTCATAGTTCCAAATAAAACCCATACATTTATAGTTGATTGATTTTTGATGAGGTGCCAAAATCACTCACTGTTGAAAGAGTAGTATGTTTTTCAAAAAGATGCTGGGACAACTGTGTAGCTACATGTAAAAGAATGAGGCTTGACCTTAACCTTACATCATATTCAAAATTAACTCACAATGGATCAAAGACCTAACATAAGAGCAGCAGCTGTTAACCTTTAGGAGAAAATACAGGTAAACCTTTGTGACAGTAGATTTGGCAATTAACTCTTGAGTATGAAACCAAAAGCAGAAGCAAGAAAAGAAATACGTAAATTGAACCTCATCAGAATTTAAAACCTTTGTTTCTTAAAAAACACTATCAATAAGTGAAAAGACAGCACGGAATGGGAGAATACGTTTGCATATTGTATATCTGATAGGAGACTTGTATCTAGGCTACATAAAGAACTCTACAACTCAGTAATAAAAAGACAATGAAAAAATGAGCCAAGGAGAGATTCATCAACACATGTGTCATCAATGAATTGTAAATCAAAACTTCAATGAAATACCACTTCACACATATTAGTATGGCTGTAATAAAAAAGATAGCTCTTAACAAGTGTTGGCAAGGGTGAAGATATGGACAAACTGCAACCTTTGTAAACTGCTGATGGAAGTGTAAAATGATACAGTAGCTTTGGAAGACAGTCTGGCATTTCTTCAAAAAGTTCAACATGGAATTGCCATAAGATATGGCTATTCCACTCCTAGGTATATACCCAAAAGAAATGAAAACATGTGTCAGACACGACTGAGTGACTGAACTAAAACTTGTGCCTGAATGTTCATAGTAGCATTACTTATAAGAACCAGAAGATGAGAACGACCTAAATGCTCATCCATGGACAAATGGGTTAATTTAACATGGTATATCTATGCAATGGAATATTAGGCCATAAAAAGAAATGAAGTACTAATATATGCCACAACATGAATGAACCTTGAAAACATTATGCTAAATGAAAGAAGTAAATCATAAAAGATTACATATTATATGACTTTATTCATGTTGAAGTTCAGAATAAGCAAGTGTATAGAGACAGGATAGATCAGTGTTTGCTTTAGGCCTTATAAAGTGGAAGATTGGCAATTGACAGCTAAAGGATGCAGAGGTTTTTTTTTTTTAGGTCATGAAAATGTTCTGAAGTTGATTGTAGTGATGGTTGCACAACTCTGAATATACTAAAAACTATTGAGTTGTACACTTTAAATAGGTGAATTGTGTGGTATATAACTCAATAGAGCTGTTATCAAAAGTAGTCCTTTTGACTATGATGCAAACGATAGAGTGTAAGGCCCAAGATTTTTACCTCACAAAGAGACTATTTGGGAGGCTGCTATTTCATTAGTCCCAGCTGAGAAGGTTATCTCTTGGGCTAGGAGGGATGGAGGTGGTGAGCACATGCTATGCGGTATCATGGACAGAATGTGCTGTTGAAAATAGAACTCGAGAATGACTTCTAGGCTGTGAATCTTAATAACTAGTATTTTCCTCCTAGAAGACCAGAGTTTCAGTTCCAGTCTGTAGAAATGTTGAGAGGGTTAATGGCAGACCTAAAGACTACAGACTTTCAGAGAGCTGGGCAGCAAGGTGTTACCACCATGAATTTCACTGTACCTTTAACAGGGAAAAGTATTCACTGTATATATGCATGTACTCATACATCTTTACATGCACACGCTTGCATTCAAGGTGATGACGTAAAAACCACACACTTCAGAAAGCCAAGCCAGCACAGAAAGAATGAGCCCCGAGCCTCATGACTTCTCAGGCCAATGCAGATTTGTTCAGTTGAAACAGATCAGAGCAAGCAGGAAAGAAGCTGTTTGAGAATTTATGTATCTTAAACATGTCCATCAAGCATAATTTTCTCCTAGTCACATGTACAAATAGTAAAAGAGAGACAAGTGTCATTTCAGGGTTTTGGGTATTATGAGATTTTGATGTCAGCAGAATAATGGATAAAAGAACCATGATTTCTCCAGTCACTTGGCCCCAACTAAAGCCCAGGCTTAGTAAATCATCAATCCTGGGTGTGTTAAAACCCAAGTTACTTAGGATTCTTCTCTAGAGACAGCATGGCTTCAGTAATGGATGAGAGCTCTGGAAATTAAAGCAGTAATCATTTTGTTAATAGAGATTATCCACTTCACTTCAAGCAAAAGCAAATGAAACAGATTCTTTCTGAGCATGTAAATCACTCTGTTGAGGAGAGTCAAGAGTGTTTCATGATGCTGAATTCTGCAAGGATGATGTTTACATAGAAATAGAAGACCTCTCTCCCTGGGTTGGAGATGGAGAAAGGCTTCCCAGAGGACCTTAGCCTTGAGCCAGAGAAACAGGAGTTGGGATACAATCAGTTATGCTTGAAGAAGATATATTTCCCTTAATATTTTTCTCCTTTCCCTCTAGTGCCCTTGGGGAGCAGGAATATCCAGCTGCATTGTCCAGCTGTGTTAATTGACAGAGGGCTCATTTCTAATCTCAGTAAAGTTCACCAATGGAACTTTACTGTAGGACTTTACTGTGGGTTAGGCAACTCTGCGTGGCTACCTTTCCTCACTCACAGAGGACAGAGTAGGACAGAGAAATTGAGGGATCATTTTCTACACTTTACCACCCTCGGTTGTCTTTTTATTTTTTTTAATTGAGGTAAAATTCACATAACATAAAATTAGCCATTAGTCATATGAAAGTGTCCAACTCAGTGGCATTCAGTATATTTCCTGTTAGGCAGTCATCACCTCTGTCTAGTCCCAAGATATTTCATCACCCAAAAAGGAGACCCCACACCCATTAAACAGTCATCTCCTGCTTCCCTGTCCTCCTTGCCCCTGACAGTTCCCGATCTACTTTCTATCCCTGGGGATTCACTTCTTCTGGATGTTTCCTATAAATAGAATGATACATATGTGACCTTTGTGTCTCGCTTCTTTCCCGGGGCATATTTTCAAGGTTCATTCATGCTGTAGCCTGTGTCGGTGATTCATCCCTTTAATGGCTGAATAATATCCCGTTGTATGGATATATCCCATTTTATTTATCCTTTCATCTGCTGATGGGCATTTGGGTTGTTTTCACCTTTTAGCTATTGTGACTAATTGCTGCTGTAAACACTTGTACACAGCATTTGTTTTCATTCCTTTTTAAAATTCTTATATATCTGGGAGTAGACTTGCTGGGTTATCTAACAGTTTTAACTTTGTGAGGAATCACTAAAGTATTTTCCGTGGCAGTTGTACCGTTTTACATTCCTACCAACAATGTGTGAAAACTGCAGTTTGTCCACATCCTCGCCAACACTCGTTATTTTCAATGCTTTTGTTTCTGTTTCTGTTTGCGTATAGTCATTCCTCTTTGATTTCTAGAGTAGAATCAGCTCGCGCTCAGCGTTTGATGCCCACCCTGGCTCATGTGAGGCAGTTTGCTCCATCTTCCATGACAGGTTTAGGAGTGGGCCAGCAGGGCAATGTGGGAAGCGCAGGTCTGCGTCTTTCTAGGAGTGCAACCTTGGGCGAATTATGATTTCTGTATGTCTTGACCATTTTATCTGTACACTGGCCATGATATTGCCTTCCTTGGCACTGAGTGAAGATAATGAGTCACTTCATTCCATGTGCCTAGAAGATAGTAGACTGAATAAATGATCTTCTTTCTCAACAATGAATACGAGTAATGGAAATGGGATGGATCTCAAATAATCTACTTTTAAACTCTCACTATTTTTGGTATTGGATTTCATCATAGAGTGCCCTGTTTGCAGTAGGTTCCCTGTCAAATCATGCTTGATTAAATTAACAATTGAAAACTTAATATATCTATCCTCTGTGTTTCATTCCAATCCCAAAGAAAGGCAATGCCAAAGAATGCTCAAACTACCACACTATTGCACTCATCTCACATGCTAGTAATGCTCAAAATTCTCCAAGCCAGACTTCAGCAGTACGTGAACCGTGAACTTCCTGATGTTCAAGCTGGTTTTAGAAAAGGCAGAGGAACCAGAGATCAAATTGCCAACATCTGCCGGATCATGGAAAAAGCAAGAGAATTCCAGAAAAACATCTATTTCTGCTTTATTGACTATGCCAAAGCCTTTGACTGTGTGAATCACAATAAACTGTGGGAAATTCTAAGAGAGATGGGAACACCAGACCACCTGACTGCCTCTTGAGAAATCTGTATGCAGGTGAGGAAGCAACAGTTAGAACTGGACATGGAACACCAGACTGGTTCCAAATAAGAAAAGGAGTACGTCAAGGCTGTATATTGTCACCCTGCTTATTTAACTTATATGCAGAGTACATCATGAGAAACGCTGAACTGGAAGAAACACAAGCTGGAATCAAGATTGCCAGGAGAAATATCAATAACCTCAGATATGCTGATGACACCACCCTTATGGCAGAAAGTGAAGAGCTAAAAAGCCTCTTGATGAAAGTGAAAGAGGAGAGCGAAAAAGTTGGCTTAAAGCTCAACATTCAGAAAACGAAGATCATGGCATCCAGTCCCATCACTAAATAGATGGGAAATAGATGGGGAAACAGTGGAAACAGTGTCAGACTTTATTTTTGGGGGCTCCAGAATCACTGCAGATGGTGACTGCAGCCATGAAATTAAAAGACGCTACTCCTTGGAAGAAAAGTTATGACCAACCTAGATAGCATATTTGGGAAAGGCAATGGCACCCCACCCCAGTACTCTTGCCTGGAAAATCCAATGGATGGAGTAGCTTGGAGGGCTGCAGTCCATGGGGTCGCTAACAGTTGGACAGACTGAGCGACTTCACTTTCACTTTTCATGCATTGGAGAAGGAAATGGCAACCCACTCCAGTATTCTTGCCTGGAGAATCCCAGGGATGGGGAAGCCTGGTGGGCTGCCGTCCATGGGGTCACACAGAGTCGGACACAACTGAAGTGACTTAGCAGCAGCAGCAGATAGCATATTCAAAAGCAGAGACATTACTTTGCTGACTAAGGTCCATCTAGTCAAGGCTATGGTTTTTCCTATGGTCATGTATGGATGTGAGAGTTGGACTGTGAAGAAGGCTGAGTGCCGAAGAATTGATGCTTTTGACCTGTGGTGTTGGAGAAGACTCTTGAGAGTCCCTTGGACTGCAAGGAGATCCAACCAGTCCATTCTGAAGGAGATCAGCCCTGGGATTTCTTTGGAAGGAATGATGCTGAAGCTGAAACTCCAGTACTTTGGCCACCTCATGCGAAGAGTTGACTCATTGGCAAAGACTTTGATGCTGGGAAGGATTGGGGGCAGGAGGAGAAGGGGACGACCGAGGATGAGATGGCTGGATGGCATCATTGACTCGATGGACATGAATCTGAGTGAACTCCGGGAGTCGGTGATGGACAGGGAGGCCTGGCATGCTGTGATTCATGGGGTCGCAAAGAGTCGGACACGACTGAGCGACTGACCTGAACTGATCCTCTGTGTATACCTGTTGATGAGGGTAAAGGAGATAAGTCTTCATGATGAAATTAGGGCTACCTTTTGATCTTGAGATTCTCCAGGTGGATGACCCACCTTTCTTTTACTTTCCTCAGTGTCCATGGTTCAGGATGGACTTGGAGTAGTTATTGATCAGACCATGGCCGCCTTATCATTCTAGCAAAATGAAAAAAACTGTGCACCACAAGCTACTATATTAGCTTTGGAAAAGTCAGCAGTTATTTATATTATTCACAATGTAAACTGACATCCCTACAGAAAAATTTCAGCCATACCTTCTAAGTAACACTCACTGATAGGTCCCAGCAATATTTTAATAGTGGATTTTTCTTGTTTTGGTCTTAAGTGCTGTAGGTCCTCACACGAGTGCAGAGGGTCACTTCTCCCTTGGATTCTGGCCCCAATGGAAGGAGGTGCCTTGTGACTTGACTACAGGTGGCTTGAGCTGGAGTTTCTGACCACTGATGGGTGGTTAAATAATGAGAGAGAATGAGAAGAGCAGAGAGAGTGTTTAGGTCCAGTGCCCAAAGAGCTCAGAGCATCGTAGACCAAGGAGACACCTGGACAGGCTAATATATGTTCATGCCTGCAGATTGGCATTCTTTATAATTTATTAAATACTTCTTTAGTGAAGAGACTGAGCTTCCTGTTGGGGAAGAGAGGGAGAGGGAGGAAGAAAACTATTACAGAGATACCCCTAAGGCCCTGGCCACTTGCTCCAGGAGTTCGGAGACCCTCTGTTGGTCTTTGAATTTATCCTTACAGAGTCTTACCTTCTCACAAGTGGTTTGATCCAGCATTCTTCCTGATCATGTGTGGTAAGTACTCTTGTTGAAAATCCCATTTTTTGATCTTGTTATGTTTCCAGTGATTTCTTGGCGTCTTATATATTGACCTCCAGGAAACTGGCGAGTTGGCCTACCCCCTAATTCATCTCTGGCCGAGAATTTTCCAGAAAGTTCTTAAGGAAATGCTTACTCTGTGGTAGGCATTGTGCTAAGCTGATTGTGTCAACTCGGTGCATCCTCATAGCAGCCTGTAAGGTAGGTACCAGTATTACCCCCCTAACAGGCGAGGAAGGCCTCCCTGATAGCTCAGACAGTCACAAATCTGCCTGCAGTGTAGGACACCTGGTTTCGATCCCTGGGCCAGGAATATTCCCTGGAGCAGGAAATGGCAACTCACTCCAGTAACAGGTGAGGAACCCAGGGCACAGAGAGGTTTGGAAATGGCAGCTAGGATATGGCACAAGGAGGATTTGAATCCAGATTTCTCACTTTAATCTGTACGTTTGTCTTGGGCAGAATTGCATATTATTTCTTCCAAAGTCAGGATTTCGGATGCTCTGATAACGATAGCATATGAAAACAGCGTTGGGACCGTTTCATCTTGAAACAGCGCATGCACACACCCTTGCGAATTATTTCAGAATCAAAATCGCTACAGTCATGAAATATCTATGACGCAAATCTTTCTGAGAACTGGTGCATCTAAAAAGGTGTTTCTGTTTTAATTTGGCTCCTAGGAAGTTACCATCCCTGTCATAATTTGCATTCGGAGGACTTTCCAAGTCACTGGCTGACCACAGCTGTAAAAGGACGGAACTCTGAAGTTCACAGGCATCTTTGTGGGCCTGGTGAACCTCAAAAGCAGAACCTTCATTTAGTCAGACACTCTGCAAGGAAAGTGATTGATCGCTTTTCCTGTCTGCAACTAATTACCAAAAAATGCCAGGAACTTAACAGGGAAAATTTTCCACCTTCTGCTTTTCTCGATGGACCTCAAATTGCTTGATAGTCTGTGTGTTTCCAGGGTGTTGACGTCAGTGCTAATGGCATGCACAGAATAATTATCTAATATGCCATAAACTCCATGCTATGGTCTGGCAAAGGGAACACTGCCCTAGGCAAAGGGAAAGTCAGATTATATAGAAAAAGCAACCAGCTTTTCCTTAATTACTCCCTAAGAAGGAGAATTCTAGCTCTTAAGATGAACTGAAAGTACAAAAAGAGCATATTTTGCAATGAGGGAGGTACAACTCTCTCTTAGGATACTAAAATTGTTTTCTGGGCATTGACTTAGTAAAATGGAGAAAATAAGAAATTTCCAGTTATGCACCCAGGAGCGTGTGGCTGTCCTAATATAGCATCCCAGCCTTTTATCTGGAGCCCCTCCTTACAGGGCGAACGGGTGTCCCCAGAGTCGGTATGACTTATTCCTCTCCTCTCCTGAATGCATCAAGTCCTGGGCTGAGAGAAGGAAAGATAAATGACTCCCAGTGGCCATGTTGTAGATTACTTAGTGCTAGTTGTCAGTTCTTCTCTCCCTGGGAAGGGTTTGAAATGAGATTGTTTTCGACAGACTGTGCATAATAAATGATTTTCTGAGTAAGAAATTGCTTTCAGTGCTGGATCTCACCAAATCACCCTGACACATGTCTGTGGCTGCCGGGGACCTTCTGTTGCTGTCTCCTGCTTGGGGACGGGGTGGCGGGAGGGGTGTGGGATGCTGGGGTCTTCAGGCAGGATGGGTCCAATTGGGTATCTCCTACGTGAAGACAAAAGAAGGCCAGGGACCTTTATTTCTGGCCTGTGCATTTGGTCAGTTCCTTTTTCCTGATGTGAACAACCTTTTAGCTGAACATCCAGAATACTCGAGACCTGAGAGAAGTAGACAGACTGCGGGGGTGGATACGTCTGCTAGTTCTGGATTCGGCTGTTGTTTCCGTGTTAGGAGTAAGGCCACTAATATCAGTTATAAATAGAACAGCACCATGTACTCAGCGGGGGCATGGACCCTCTAGGCAATGTTCTCAACCTCTTATTAGTCCGTGACCCTTCCTGAGAAATCATAAAAAGAGCATGTGCTCCTTCAATATTATTTGGCATTTCAAAAGGGATTGAATACCATGTCTGAAATCACAAAGGGCAGGTAGAGCATGCCTATTCCAGCCTTTCAGAGCCCTCCTTCCTCCCCTAGATTCTGGGAGAACATGGGCCTCCTGCCCGATAGTCTCATATCTCTTGGCAACAGAAGTCCCAGGGCACTGGCAGGAAGGTACCTCTAAGCTAGAATCTGGGGTCTCAGCGGTAGCGCCATGGCATTGCTCAGTCATGGCCCAGGTGAGATAATTGAGATACTGATCCCTTGGGAGGGGTCCACGGCACTGTCTGAGCTGCGAATGGGACCCCAGCAGTTTTGGTTTCAAAGGAGGTTGCTACTCTCCTTTCTGTAGACATGTGGCCACTAGGGCTTCCCGACTGCCTCCCGGGTCTTAGTCCTTAGGCTCCTCCTGAATGAGGGCCACAATGCCTCTCTAGTGGTGGTTACACAGTGGCCAACAGCCCAGGCCAGCTCTGTGAGCTGTCTGTGACCAACTATAGGGGTGTCACAAGCTTCTTACGTAGATAATGGGGCCAGCACCAGCATCTGAGTCTCAGGAGCTCCAACTCGAGGGCTCGATGCTCTAAACTGGTACTCCAGCAGAGGTGGGTCTAAGGCAGGATGGGCATAAGAGGAGGGAGCAATCAGCAACTCGGTGGGTGAAGAAAAGCTGCTCTAGGGAGCTGATGCTTGAACTGGGTCCTGAGTCTCCCCAAGGCACCCTGGTCTTTAGCATCATCCTCTAGGCTCAGGCTCTAGATGCTGGATTACCTTTCTTGTGGTATGAGGGTCTGCAAAGGAGATGTGCTTCCCTGTATGCTCCCTTTAGATCCAGAGACTTGGGAGCTGTATGCAGAGAGGAGACAGGCATACCCATGTGCTCAGCTCTGTTTTCAAAACAGACTTTCAGAGTCACCGTCATGTGGGATCAAACGTCTTCTAGGAACCTTTCAGAAGGAATGTGACTCCTCTCCCAATTTGGGATTAAGAGTCACAAACTTGGACCATGCCTTGTTGGTTAGAATGGAGCTTGGGATAACTGACTTTCTATTCTGGGAACAGACTCATCTGGCACTTAGGTGAGCAGAACCCCAGGTGTGTCTGGGTCTGTGGAACCATAACATCCCACCTGTATAGCAAATATAGCAAAAGGAGAGAGACAGAGGCTGAGATTGAGACAGACTGACTCATAGAAAGCTCCCCTTTGGAGAGCTCTGTGCCCCGGTGTTAGCAGCAGGCCAATAGCAGAGGCACGGCAGAAAAAGCTGTCCAGATCCTTCTCTGGGCACCAGGTTTGTGCTGGGAGAGGCAGCTGATATGCTCAAGGACTGCGCTCTTCTGGAACTTGTGTGATGTCAGGTGGATATAGCAGGTAGTGACGCTTTCCCTATGCTTACTGCCCCGGCTCTCTGGCTCACTGGGCTGTTTGGTTCTTTCTGCAAGTGAGTCAGCATCACCGAGGTGCTCCTCTTCACTTTGCCCATGACCTCTGCCTAAGCTCACTGTCTGCGAAGCTGTGCTGCCTTAGGGAAGTGGCCCTTGGTCAGGGGACGACCCCCTAGAACTGAAGAGGGAGGGAAGCACGGTATTCCCGCGTCAGTGGCTCCTAGAACGTTTGCTCTGACCCTTCTGCTTTCTGCGTTTCCTGCCACCACGTATGCATGTCCAGCCAAGAAAGTATCCCAGGAGGTCCCCGCTGTCACCTAGTCCTCATTCTTGCTTTATTCTAGCCATGCTCTCACTCTCCCGTACTCTCTTTTAAACTTGTTTGGTTAAATACAGTTTCTTTAGCTGGAGAGTGAGGCTGATCATTAGAACTTTAAGGATGACAATACAAGTGGGCGAGGATCACCTGAGCCGTATAAGATGAGCAAGAGGCACGGTCAGTGTCATCCAGAAAACCAACACAGTCTCTCTCCCAGCATGGTCTGATGAGAAAGAACTGTGACCACCGTAAATGGCTTCCAAGCTACAGTTCCTCACAGCCAAAGGGAATGCCGTAAGTATTTAAATGCAGTTCAGCTCTGCAGTAGCACACACCAGATCCAGTTTGTAATATAAAATCAACTATCTAGAGAATAGTCATCAGTTCCAGTCCCTGACCTAGTCTCAGCTAATTAGGCTGAAGGTTGATGTTGACTTTTATTTATTTATTTATTTTTTTACTGGCGGTCAGGACAAGTTTGTTTTGGGAAGCAGAAATGCAGAGGTGGGTTCTTCTTATCCCCCATATTTTCCTGGCCCTCTCTCCCTGGAATCTGGCCAATAAAACAGGAGCCAACCAATCAAGATATTTCTGGAATCTACTGCTGCTGTCCTGGAAACCCCAGCAGGCAAAGAATCTAGAATCATCCAATTGGCATTCACCCCAGAGAGTCAACTGACCCAGGTAGGACCGAGCTGCCTTGGGATGGAGGAGATGTGAATCTTGCCGCAGGACCCCTGGCGACTGGCTGTGCAGACTCCCTCAAGTCACTTTAGTGTCTTTACAGTGATACAGCGTCACATTTTACACGATTGAAATATTCAGACCTCGCTTACCATGTTGGGGGGCAGGGGGCAGTAGATTAAAGTGAGTGGGGAAGCAGAAGGTTGGAAGTTTATTTTAATTCAGATTGGGCATTTCACTATGAGATCCATAAAAGGAATTACAATCTACTATGAGGCTCAGAAAAGATGTCTCCTACAATCTGATTCTTGTAGATTTCCTAGGGACCATCCCAGCCTGATTATCTCTATAGAGCAGTGACCTTTATCTGTAACAAAGCCTGGAATGCACCCCGCAAAGACAAGAGAGCAGGTTTACCACGAATGAGCCTAGATATACCTTTTTTCTCCTGTACAGAGGATTTTTGTTTTGCTTCTTCTGTAGATGAGTGCTATGTACTTTTATTTTGTTTAATCAAGCAATAATCCTACAATGAAGATGTTATCATCATCATTTTAGAGATGAGGAAAGGAGGCTCAGGAAGTTAGCACACTGGTCTAAATTCATGCAACTTGTAAGTGACAGAGCTGGGATTTGAGTCTGCCTGGCTCCAAAATCCAGACTCTTCCGTTCTGCTTCTTAAATGTCCTTGTGATGCAGTGGTTAGGTAGGTATGGAGTAGTTCTTTAATGCTTAATGCTCGTTTTTGGAAGGTGGTGTGGAACATAGACTTTCTGAAGAGTTTTATGAAAATTGTAGACCCCCGGATAGGCAGAGAGTCAGCAAACAGCTAGACTCTACACTTTTGCACTCAGTTTCCAGCCGTCCAAGGGGCCGTGGACCCCATCTGTGGATTATGTAGGCCTGCTTGAGCCTTGGAATGTCAGGATTAGCTGATTAGGGGTTGGAAAGCTTCATTAAAAGATTCATGGGAATTCCCTGGCAGTCCATTGGTTGGCACTAGGTGCGTTCACTGCTGGAAACTGAACTCGATACCTGGTTAGAGAGCTGGGATCCCACATTCCTTGGGGCGTGGCCAAAGATACAGAAGGCAAAAGGTTCATTAATAGTTTTTGGAGAAAACAACTGGGTGATTGGAAGGCCTTTTCCAGAAATTTCGTATTGGTTCTTCAGGAACAAAGAGCAAGAAAGGAGAGGGGGAGATGCAGAGGGGATGAGAGAAGGGAAGAGGAAGAAAGATGGACTGCATTAAGGAATTATCCAACAAGCAGTAAAAGCAATTTGCATTGTGAATAATTAAGGTTGTTCAGACCCTAAGGACTTGGCTGAAGCACCATTCAACAAACACTTTCTTCTTCAGGTTAAAATTAATTGGAGTGTTGGTTTATTTATCTTTTCCCTCGGTGAACTAAATGATTCATCCTGATTTATAAACTTTCCCCCTATCCACTCTCTATTAATGTCATTGGGGGTGAGTGGCTGATGATTTGATTGTGCTCCCCAGGGCCAGTGTTTGTGGGACCCAGATGCAGGTGACCGTGTCACAGACAGCTAAAGACTTCTCAGAGCCCTGGAATTTTTAGTTCCTTTGAAAAGGGAAAACAGATAACCTTGTGAGTGTAGGTGTATTATCTGTCTTCAGGCACACTTTTTTTTTGTTTTTTCACAGAAACTGGAATATATGGCTAAAAGAGGGTAAGAAAGGTTAGACCCAAGAGCTTGCGGAGTTTTAGATTTCAGTGTGTGATGTGTGAAAGTCACTCAGTCGTGTCTGACTCTTTGTGACCCCGTGGAGTATACAGTCCATAGACTTGTCCTGGCCAGAATACTGGAGTGGGTAGCCTTTCCGTTCTGCAGGAGATCTTCCCAACCCAGGGATCGAACCCAGGTCTCCCACATTGCAGGCAGATTCTTTACCAACTGAACTATCAGATTTCAGTACTAGACAGAATTCCAACCCCCTAGGAAGGAAACTTAATACAATTCTGCTTCTTGTATTTAGAGACGACATCTTGAGAGGGTCCTCCTGCTATGACCGTGGCCCATGTAAAATGTACCGCCATGACACAGAATTCTTTCATATGGCTTATCTCCTCTGCTAGTGGTTCTCCTGAGATTTCAGAAATAAATGAGACTAGGAAAACTCTTTCAACCTGGCTCTGAGGAGGCAGAGCATCCATCCCAGAGCCTGGGGGTCAGTGGAGACAACTGCAGAGGAGACCCGAATGCAGTGATCTTGAGACGTTGCAGAGCACATGGCTATGTTGTGGGTCTAGATTCTGACCATGTGGAGTAGACACTATGCTCTCACCCTGACCAGTATATGACCTTGACCAATCAGGCTAGAGGTTAAAACACAGCTTTGCCAGCCAACTGCCTGAGTTCACATCCTTCCTGATCACTCGCTGGCTTGGTGAGCCTGGCTTTGGCCTCCTCCCTGTGCCTCATTTTCCTCCCCTATAATAGAAAGATAATGACATAAATTGTAACACAATTAAGGCTGTTATGAGGATTAATTGAACCGGCATATGGAGGCATTTAGAACAGTGCCTGCTGTGTTTAGAGGATTAGAACAGTGTTCTTAAAGAATTTTAGTTTTATTATTACCCTTTGGACTCTAAGTTTCAGGTTCTCCTTATAGAAAGGCACTGATGATAATGAGGCTGTCTTGAGGAGGATGAGAAAATACAGCCAGTGTGTGTAGAACAGTGCTGGGTGGAGCATTCATGTTCATCAGTGTTTGTAGCAGTGGTTATAACCCCAGTGACAAGAAACTGATCAGCAGGTCTTGATAGTTCCCATACGGATTAAGACTTGTGGTTGCTGAGAAACCTTGTAGCGGGTCAGAACCCTTAAAATGTTGATCTTGACCTCTCCTGTCCTGGGTGGCTTCAGGCAGTGCCTGAGATACAAGGCCTGGGGCAGCATGTCACTCATCTTGGTACCCAAGATGCCAGGCCTGCCTGAGTATGGGGTTTATGTCTCCATCCACCACCTCCCAACTTGGGCACAGCGGGCCCAAGTGCCTGCATCCTTTGTGGATTAAGTTTCAGGTAATAGTGCTTTGAAGAAATGAGTGTATTAGGTAGTGTTCTTTTTTGAAGAATGATTTTAAGATTATATTATGCTGATGTAAAGCAGGGAAAAACAAAAGCGGTGCTCCTCTCTAGGCCCTGTGCTCTGAAAGGACAGAGTTAATTTATTAAGCATGACTGTGAAGCAGAAGCTTTGGAGACGTGGTTTCACTGCTGATTCTGGCGACAGCAGCCATGTAGAGTAATAATGATCACTAGACAAAGAGACCCTGGCAGGCACTTCAAGACCAGAGGATGTGAAAGATTTGGGGATGGACCTAAAAAAAGAAAAATCTGTTGTTGTTGTTTTTTAAAGGAAAACAAAAACAAAAACAGTCTTATAAGTGTTGAAATCTGACCCAGAGTAGAGCAAGATTTTTGAGATCATAGGTATTTGTGGGCTATTGGTGGGAATGGGCAAAGCTGAACTGCCTCTCTCATTGATGTGGTTGAACCACAGGGTGGGGCTTAGCTCTGAAGGGCCTTCTTCCTTCCTCCGGATTGAGCAGAAAATGCCCACAGGAATCAGGTGGGATGTAATCCAATAAGGAGTGGTGGGGACTGGGTCACTTGTCTACAGGGGACACGCACTCAACTGTAGTGAGTTAATCCCCAGTAGGAAATGAAACAAGTCTTTCAGATCTTTTTATTCCAGTGATTATGAAGATACAGTCCTTTTTTTCTTTTTTAATGCAGTACTTTTGATTTTGAAAAACCACATGGTGGCTGATAACCTTTGACTATAGAGGAAAACCAGGGAGCTTGTTACTTTATAAGCTCAAGACAGTCATAGGTGTCACCTGGGGACAGAGGGCTATACTCCTTCAACTTCCATCACCACCTTCTCAACTGTCAAGAGCGAAGGGCTCACAGCTTTTGGGGGACCTGAAGGAGATGCTCTTATTCTCCAAGCCTTTCCATCCCATCACCTCCAGTGGTGGTCCTAGAATCTTACCCAGGGCTTACACTTTCTCATTCTTTTTCAGACAGCATTCCTGCATCCCTCCCATTAAAACATTATGGAAATTACTATTATAAATAGGGTACATGGGCATACTTTCAAAGTCTTTTAAAAATGTCTTGGTCTCATGACATTCCTGTCCATTAAGGACCCAAAGGAGTTACGGGGTATTTATGTAGAGATGGGCCCCCCCTTGAAAAAAAAAAAACAAAAACAGAATTCAAAATGGAGACTGGGAATTGACTATTCCCAACACAAAAGGATTTTTCTCATTATAAACATTTCCATCACAAGGTTCCATCACAGTATTCTTGTTGAATTTATAATAGGATTCAGTTTATAAATCAATTTGATCTACACATAATTTTCAGCAAAACACCTGCAGCATAAATTGAGGTGCACTGCTGTACTTATTACCACTTTTTTTTTTCTTCTCATTTTGTATTTCACTTTCTGCTTTGTTCTGTGTCATCTTTAAGTAGCTCTGTGTTTGCATCCTTACAGTTTTGGAAGACTTCATAGCAAACCCACAAATTAAGTGTCGGAAGCCCAAGAATGGTCAGAAACAATCTCCATAATTGAATAAGTGGATCATGAGTGAATCAGAATTCCCTTCTTTAGTATGTGCCAGTCATTGGAAAGGGATGGTCGAAGAAAAAGTGAGCGATGAAGTGATGGAGATTGATCTGGCACCTACATCTCTATGTATACATGGCCAGTCACTTCAGTCGTGTCTGACTCTTTGCAGACTGACCACTTACTCATCTTGGTACCCAAGATGCCAGGCCTGCCTGAGTATGGGGTTTATGTCTCCATCCACCACCTCCCAACTTGGGCACAGCGGGCCCAAGTGCCTGCATCCTTTGTGGATTAAGTTTCAGGTAATAGTGCTTTGAAGAAATGAGTGTATTAGGTAGTGTTCTTTTTTGAAGAATGATTTTAAGATTATATTATGCTGATGTAAAGCAGGGAAAAACAAAAGCGGTGCTCCTCTCTAGGCCCTGTGCTCTGAAAGGACAGAGTTAATTTATTAAGCATGACTGTGAAGCAGAAGCTTTGGAGACGTGGTTTCACTGCTGATTCTGGCGACAGCAGCCATGTAGAGTAATAATGATCACTAGACAAAGAGACCCTGGCAGGCACTTCAAGACCAGAGGATGTGAAAGATTTGGGGATGGACCTAAAAAAAGAAAAATCTGTTGTTGTTGTTTTTTAAAGGAAAACAAAAACAAAAACAGTCTTATAAGTGTTGAAATCTGACCCAGAGTAGAGCAAGATTTTTGAGATCATAGGTATTTGTGGGCTATTGGTGGGAATGGGCAAAGCTGAACTGCCTCTCTCATTGATGTGGTTGAACCACAGGGTGGGGCTTAGCTCTGAAGGGCCTTCTTCCTTCCTCCGGATTGAGCAGAAAATGCCCACAGGAATCAGGTGGGATGTAATCCAATAAGGAGTGGTGGGGACTGGGTCACTTGTCTACAGGGGACACGCACTCAACTGTAGTGAGTTAATCCCCAGTAGGAAATGAAACAAGTCTTTCAGATCTTTTTATTCCAGTGATTATGAAGATACAGTCCTTTTTTTCTTTTTTAATGCAGTACTTTTGATTTTGAAAAACCACATGGTGGCTGATAACCTTTGACTATAGAGGAAAACCAGGGAGCTTGTTACTTTATAAGCTCAAGACAGTCATAGGTGTCACCTGGGGACAGAGGGCTATACTCCTTCAACTTCCATCACCACCTTCTCAACTGTCAAGAGCGAAGGGCTCACAGCTTTTGGGGGACCTGAAGGAGATGCTCTTATTCTCCAAGCCTTTCCATCCCATCACCTCCAGTGGTGGTCCTAGAATCTTACCCAGGGCTTACACTTTCTCATTCTTTTTCAGACAGCATTCCTGCATCCCTCCCATTAAAACATTATGGAAATTACTATTATAAATAGGGTACATGGGCATACTTTCAAAGTCTTTTAAAAATGTCTTGGTCTCATGACATTCCTGTCCATTAAGGACCCAAAGGAGTTACGGGGTATTTATGTAGAGATGGGCCCCCCCTTGAAAAAAAAAAAACAAAAACAGAATTCAAAATGGAGACTGGGAATTGACTATTCCCAACACAAAAGGATTTTTCTCATTATAAACATTTCCATCACAAGGTTCCATCACAGTATTCTTGTTGAATTTATAATAGGATTCAGTTTATAAATCAATTTGATCTACACATAATTTTCAGCAAAACACCTGCAGCATAAATTGAGGTGCACTGCTGTACTTATTACCACTTTTTTTTTTCTTCTCATTTTGTATTTCACTTTCTGCTTTGTTCTGTGTCATCTTTAAGTAGCTCTGTGTTTGCATCCTTACAGTTTTGGAAGACTTCATAGCAAACCCACAAATTAAGTGTCGGAAGCCCAAGAATGGTCAGAAACAATCTCCATAATTGAATAAGTGGATCATGAGTGAATCAGAATTCCCTTCTTTAGTATGTGCCAGTCATTGGAAAGGGATGGTCGAAGAAAAAGTGAGCGATGAAGTGATGGAGATTGATCTGGCACCTACATCTCTATGTATACATGGCCAGTCACTTCAGTCGTGTCTGACTCTTTGCAGACTGACCACTTATGGACTGTAGCCTGCCAGCCTCCTCTGTCCATGGGGATTCTCCAGGCAAGAATACTGGAGTGGGTTGCCATGCCCTCCCCCAGGGTGCTTACTGACCCAGGGATCAAACCCGTGTCTCCTGCATTGCAGGTGGGTTCTTTCCTGCTGAGTCACCAGGGAAGGCCCCTACATCTCTATAGCCAATACTGAAAAAGGAGGGTTTATTAAAACATCAATAACACCAGCATAAGGAAGGCCTCTCTCTGCTCTCAAGGTTTTCACTTTGAACTTTTCATTTATGGTGCTGCAGGAGAGAAAAGGCTTAGACACAGGGCTTAGAATCCTGGCTCTGCAACGTACTAACAATGAGAATTTTCCACAGCCCATTTTCTTGTGTAAAATGGAGCATAATGCTTATCCTGAAGGATAGCTGTAGAAGATTAAATGAATGATGTGTTCAAAGTCACCTACGAAGCTAGTGTCCAGCCAATAACACTTGTTTGATAAATGTTGTTTTTTTTTTTTTTTTTTTTCTCATGAATGAGTTAAGAATTGAAGTTATACTATCAGGAAGTAAAAAATATGATTTTGAACTCATGGGAATGGGTGGGGTCATGCAGAGGAAAGAGGAAAGAGTGGCCCAGAGTGGAGGGAGGAGGGCTGCCAACATGTAGAGGCTTGGAAAAGTAGGAGCAGCCTGGATGGGAAACTGAGAAAAGAACATGACCCAGGAGGGTGGGATGATGGAAGCCAAGGGATGTGAGTTTTTCAGGGAGGAGGAGATGGTCTACTGCCAGGTGGAAGCCAAGGGATGTGAGTTTTTCAGGGAGGAGGAGATGGTCTACTGCCAGATGCTACTGAGGCATCAGGGAGCACTCGGGTTCACAGTCATCTGCAGAGTTTACTGCCCAGGTGTCATTGGTATCCCTGCAAGGGCAGACCCAGCAAGTGGTAGGGAGAGGGGCCCGAGATGGAGCTCTTTTGGAAATTTGTCTGTGGAGACAATGAACTGAGAATCTGAGTGGGATCTGGGCTCAAGGAAAGTTTTGTTTTATGCAGTGGAAGATAGCTGAGCAAGTATATATTTTCGTGCCCATGTTCCATTAGTGACGGAGAGATAGCTAAGGAAGCACAGACAGAACAAAGCTGAAGAAGCGTCCAAGGAAGGCATGGCCTTTTGTAGGAGGAGAGGAACTTGCTCCACTGAATGAGAAGGCAAAGAGGAGGGACCGGGTGCCTGTGTGTGCAGGCGCGGAGGGCTGCTGGTAGGAAAGAGTGAAACTTGATCTGATTTCATGTATTATTGCTAATGACAATATGAAGTGAGACCTTCAGTAGAGGGAAATGGTGCAGAAAAGCATACGAGAAGTTACAGGGGGAAGAGAAACTATGAAATAATGGGAAATTGGAAAACAAACCATTTTAAGAGAAATAGCCATTTGTCAGTTATTAATGAGTGTCAGTTTGATTTATGAGATCATGCGTGTAAAGTGAACCTAGTCATTTCACTTGTGTAGTTTTTATCCAGGAAATTTTGCTGCCCAGGAGCCCGTGTAGAGCAGAGGAAGAGTTAAGACCATCATGGGGAGGATTTTTGTTACAGACGGAGGGTGGCTCCAGATGGTAAGGCTGGATTGTGGAAATTAGGCTAGATGAGGTGGGGCATGAGGTGAGGCAGGAGTGAATGGCTGGCTAGGGGCTGGGGGTTCAGAGGTTTCCCTGAGGTTGAAGAATAATGCCAGTGGGGACTTGAGCAAGTGAGCCAGAAGGTAAGAGGTTGGGGTTCAGGTATCAGATATGCCGCATCTGCTGTCACTAGCCAGGTCCAGAGCGGTGTCCATGGGTTGGGTGGGGGGCATGCAGTACAGGGAAAGGTCACAGGTGTGAGCACAGCAAGGAACTGAGAGGCTAACTCTTCTGATGATCCATCCGTGTCATAATTACGAGAAGAGAGGCAGTGGCCTGAATGGGGAAGGCTGAGCCAGAAGTTGAGTCTTTAGTTCCCTTTGCGCCCGCTTGCAATTGCGTGTGTGATCAGGATACATTTTGCCACCGTGTTTCTTGTGTTTTGAATACAACTTCAAATTTAATATCGATGTACAGGAATCAAAGTTTCAGAAATTCAAGTTAGTCCCTTGTAGCTCCTGTTTTAATATTTTAAGGGTGATTGTTTGGGTGACCTGTCCTTGGAGACGTGGTTGCTTTTACCCTCACATGAGCCTTCTCCAGGCCTCTTCTGCTACTGTCTCCGATTTGCATAGAAGATAAACCTCAAGGATTTGATTAAGAAGAGAGAGATGAATAGAAAGTGCAAGCCCAGATGCTGAAAGCTCCCTTCCTGGTCTCCAACCTCAGCTGCATTCCACGCATGTAGGACCAGAACTTTTTACTCTTTTACAGGGTGCACTGTGTATCAGGCCACATTGTTGCACATCATAATTGTATCATTGCATGTCATAACAATGGGATTTCAACAGTTATTATTATACATTCTAATTACGTGATTATTCAAGCTTTTACCAATTATGTAATTAGATTTAATTACACCAATTGCACAAATAAATGATAGTCAACTACAAATTACTTAAAATAAAATCCAGAACTGTGCCTACATTGGCAATTGCCCCAAAAACAAGGCAAGAAAACAAGAGAAGGAAGAAGGCTTATGAAACCAATTAGCAAGTGAAAGGACTCATGTGGTCGGGACAGATCTTTGAGAACCATGGCAGGCCAGCCCTTGTTTAGAAGTTTCCTGTCTGTTTTTCTTCTAACAAAGTGTGGTGGTAAGAACTAAGGATGTCCAAAGCAAGAATATTTATCTGCCTCTGCTATGTCTTTAAGAGCAGATAGTTTTTATTTCTTTGATAACGAAAGGGGGAAGGGGAGAGAGGAAGAGGGAGCAAAGAGGAAGAGATTGATGAGAGAGAGAGACACTATAGCAATTTTGACATTTAGTGATTAAAAACACTGCGATATGACTTAAAGAGCCCAGAATCTAAGAAATTTGAACAATTCCAATTTATTATTTGAATCTTACCTTACTCCTTGCCTACTCCATTCTGGCATTTTTGACTTTTGCTTTCCTTCACCCTTAATTTTGTTTCATCAAACTCCTCCTGAGATTGTTATTTGAAGTTAGAACTTTAGGGACAGGAGTCTGGTCGTTTCAAGACTTGTGAGACCAGAGGTTAATAGAGGAGGTAGCCTATATTTGGAATATGGATTATGGAATAAATACAGCACTCATTATCATTTTTCATTTGCCTTTTCTCGGGTGGTTGGCTAGTTTTGAACTGGGGTGCCGAGGTTGGCTTGAACTGGTCACTGTATCACATGGGGCCAGCTTTCTTTCTATGGAGACACCCCAGAGGAGTGGCCATGTCTGAAAGTAAGTTTCCTCTGGCTCAGGTCTCAGAGCCAGAGTAGAGAACAGTGATAAATGTCACAGTGTTCCCAGCTTCTCCTGTGCCCAGGAAAAGTGCTACCCTGGGGCCGCTAGAGAGGAGAGGCAGGGAGTGCTTTGTGGAGGTGGGAACTGCTCCCATCTGGGAGGGTGGGGTCGCCGCCTTTGTGCTCCAACAAAGAGATATAATTGGTAGGTGCCATTTAAGCACATATATACTTAGGGAAAATTATCCACTGGGCTTGGCTGAGTACTGCGTAACCACTGAGCACCAGGCTTGCTTAGCATCTGCTCTGGGATCTTACAGTGGTTGACAGGATGAGGATTACTTCAAACGTACACATAATGGCTGGTGTGTGTAGTTGACACTGCTATAAAAATAAGTCTTAATGCTACTGCAGGTCAAATTGGGAGATCAGTGTGCTGGGTTAGCTCTTGCCTATGCATTAAAAATGAACAAACTGCATAGCTAACAGTAGCACAAAGGAGGAGGGAAATGTGCATTTATATCTAAACAAAGGCATGTTCGTGCATTCTCTTCTCTTGCAGGTTCTCCTATGGAAGCCTCCGTGTATACAGTGGAATCTAAGGAACCTTAATCTAGACATAGTCATCTGTCCCTTGGTTTCTGGATAATCCCAGCAATGTGTTTTACTTTCTATGTGACTGTGGTGGGCATTCCTTCCTGCATGGAGGCTTTCTACTGTCTAGTGTTAGTGCAGTTCTTTGCAACCCCATGGACTGTAGTCCATCAGGTTCTTCTGTACATGGTATTCTGCAGGCAGAAATACTGGAGTGGGTTACCATTCCCTTCTCCAGGGGATCTTCCTGACCAAGAGATCGAACCTGGGTGTCCCACGTTGCAAGCAGATTCTTTACTGTCTGATCCACCAGGGAAGTAAGTTCAACCCTCAGCTATAGAAAGGGCTGTACAGTTATGTTGGAAATTAAGAGAGTGGAGTCATGCTCAAACTTTGGAGCCCAAATCTCTCTTCATCTGCTGCTACGGCTGCTAAGTCGCTTCAGTCGTGTCCGACTCTGTGCGACCCCATAGACGGCAGCCCACCAGGCTCCCCCGTCCCTGGGATTCTCCAGGCAAGAACACTAGAGTGGGTTGCCATTTCCTTCTCCAATGCATGAAAGTAAAAAGTGAAAGTGAAGTTGCTCAGTCATGTCCGACTCTTAGCGACCCCATGGACTGCAGCCTACCAGGCTTCTCCATCCATGGGATTTTCCAGGCAAGAGTACTGGAGTGGGGCGCCATTGCCTTCTCCGAATCTCTCTTCTGCATCTCCCCAAATCCACCAGCTCCAATAAGGTTACAGCAGTGCTGATCAGCAGGTTTGCAGCAGTGTGGTATTCTACTCTCCACCCTCAGAAACTCAAGAGTGTGTGAAATGGAAGATGTGCTGATATTAAGCAGCCAAAGCTGTTTTCTAAATGAAAGCCAAAGAAACGTAAGCTGTTTGCACAAATGAACTTGCCAAACTGTCATAATCTGCACTCCAGATTCTTGGCCCAGCACTAGCCACTCCTGGTTTGTTCTAACCAGAAATGCCAGTGCAGAGATTAAAGTGCACTGTGTTGATGGCTAAAGGCTTGAGAAGGGGCCAGCATCAGAGTCTTACAGAGACTGCCCCACCTAGGCTTCTACCATTCGTATGCAATTCTGGGATAATCGACTCAAGGGAAGAGAGTCTGCAAAAAGGCATCTCACAAGCACAGAAGCACCACACAACCTTAACAGGTATCAGCAAAGAAATGGCCAGTCACAAGGAAGCAGCGATTCCTTCAGCCAATACGTATCAGATAATTGGGTCAGTTCAGTTCGATCGCTCAGTCGTGTCTGACTTTTTGTGACCCCATGGACTGCAGCACGCCAGGCTTCTCTGTCCATCACCAATTCCTGGAGTTTACTCAAACTCATGTCCATTGAGTCGGTGATGCCATCCAACCATTTCATCCTTTGTCGTCCCCTTCTCCTCCCACCTTCGATCTTTCCCAGCAGCAGGGTCTTTTCAAATAAGTCAGTTCTTCACATAGGTGGCCAAAGTATAGGAGTTTCAGCTTCAACATCAGTCTTTCCAAAATCAGGGTGTCAGGCACCCACTTAGCTTGTTGTCATTAAGGAATTCTGACATTAGTCTTTATATTCTCTCTCTAGGCTTGTAAGTGGTGTCTGTATTTATTGAGAACTTACTATGTGCAAAGATAAGCCCTTGAACTGACCTCACTGTATTACTCAGTAGCACTATTGTGATGTTCTCCATTTGACTGATGAAGAAAGGGAGCCTCACCAAATTTAAATAACTTGGTTGAAGTCAGGCAGTTACTAACTGGGACCAGAATGTGAGCTCCTGGTCTGAATCCAGAGTTCTTTATCTTAAGTCCAAGATGATGCATCTTGTTACATACCAATATCTATGGAATCCCGGATAATTCATCATTGTAAGCATACTTTCAAAGTGTGGGAGATTTGCATGGGTGGGTTCAAATTTATTTGTCCCATGGGTGGGATACTCCTTTATTAATGAACGTAACAAGATGAGCTTTGGGGCAGGCTGGCAATTTCTTCTTCGCATAACCTAGGAAAGCAGTTGACAAGGAAATGTTCTGTTTTGGCGTCCAGTGAGATTGAAGTATGTAGTTAAGTGTAAGTCAAAAATTAGGTGTCACACATCTTTCCAGGTGCATATATTATAGACTGTTAAATTATCAAGAAACTCCTTAGGTTGGAATAAGAGAGGTGAAAAGCCTTTGATGTGGGTAAAAACATCATATATACATGGGAAGTGAGGTGGCAGCAATTTCATGCTAATAATCATAGTGTGACAAGGGAAACACTATTATTAACCAGAGACTTAATCTTATTGAGGTTCATCTAGGACTTCAGTCCCCTCGCCCTCTCCCTCTCCCTCTTTCTTCCTAGCTCTTACTTTCCTCTTCTTTTCTTCACTTCTTGCTTTCCTCCCTCCCCTTTTTCAGTCCTTTAATTCCTTCCTTTGGGCTTCCATTTATTTGTTTATTCATGTAGCAAAGTTTATTGAGTCCTACCATGTATTATGTTCAAGGTACTGTTCGGGTTCTGGTGAAGCAAAGAATAAAACAAATACATTTCCTGCTTTCATGGAGCTTGCATTTCAATGACTAGACAAAAACATGGGGATTTGGAGAGACAGAAGGAAGATGCTTATGACTGGATTTGGTGGGCAAGAGAGAGTGGTATGTGGAGTAGGAAACTGAATGCAGAAGCAGAGGTGGCCCAGCGTGTGGCGAAACCTACCCAGGGCAGATGGAGGCCTGGCTCCGGGCTTCACATTTAACATCTTCAACAGAAGTGAACGAATGAGCGCTTACTAGGTTCCAGTGACTGTCTAAGTGCTTGTCACATTTTAACTCATTGAAACCTTACAACTCCATTCACTGGATTTTAAAACATCTCTACCAAGTTGAGAAGCAATGAATTCAATGTCAGATTGATAATTCTAAAAAATCCTTTTTTATTGAATTAACAGAGTTAGGACACAATGACATTATGATTTTTTTTTTCTTTCCAGTTTTAAACAGTGGTGATGCTGTTCTAATATAATGGTCTTAGGACTCATACATACATGCATACTTTTTTTTTTCAATGCAGAGAAATATTTTATACTTAATGGGATTGTTTTTAAGCTTGAAATTAAACCAGTGTTCTCCCTCTTTATGGTGGAACTGGCTCATTTGCAAATGGGTTTACTAAATAGAGCCGTTTATTGTGTTTGCTCTGTTCACACTATGATATCATGCTGTTCATAGTTTTGTCTGAACCCAAGTGGTGTTTTGATTCTTCGAATTTTGTTGCTGCTCATAATAAATGAATATCATATCTTTGCTTCACTACTGTTAGCTCACACATAACTACAGATTGTCTTTAGAATTGCTTACCCAAAGCACAATGTTTCAGAAGCTAGTGACAGCTTAATTTTTTTTTTGGGGGGGTGGGCTCAATCTCATATAGTTTGAGAAGATAATCCTGATTTTTTAAAATCAATTTACTATTCAGAGAGAGTCATGGCTAAAAGGAGCTATCCATCAAAATATATGCTGATTTGAGAGGACAAATTAAAGGGAAAGTCAATGTTAAATGATCTGAACACTTGGTTCAGAGACTCTAAGTGGACCTTTACCAGATGTGCAGTATTGAGGAGTAGCTGTGATAGGCCCCATCTTCATCGATGTAAGACTGTATTAAGTGTTACTGTATTTTTCAAAGTTTAGAATGCATTGTATTCAGTATTACTTGAATAGTAGAGCATGTTGTTAGGAGAAGGCAATGGCACCCCACTCCAGTACTCTTGCCTGGAGAATCCCATGGATGGAGGAGCCTGGTAGGCTGCCGTCCATGGGGTTGTGAAGAGTCTGACACGACTCAGCGACTTTGCTTTCACTTTTCACTTTCATGCATTGGAGAAGGAAATGGCAACCCACTCCAGTGTTCTTGCCTGGAGAATCCCAGGGACGGCGGAGCCTGGTGGGCTGCCGTCTGTGGGGTCACACAGAGTTGGACATGACTGAAGCGACTTAGCAGCCTCAGCAGAGCATGTTGTTGCATATCCAGTAAGACTGGTCTGTTTGCAAGCATACCCTTTGGGTTCAAATCCTCATCTAAACTCTTGCCCCCACCGCTTTGTGTTTTTATGGAGATCCTCAATTTGTGTCTGTTGTTACTTCAACACTCTACTGGGTTCCTAGAGAAGTGGATCAGACAGAGTGACCTGCATTGGCGTCTCTAGATTTTCAGCTTATGCTGCTAATATGCTAATGCCAAGTTTGGATCACCTTCTTAACCTAGAGCACAAAAAATAGACATCATGTGAAGAAAAGGAAGAATAACGAATTGAGACTCCAGTCATCTCTATGTATTCTTTTCATCCTGGCCTCCCTATGACAGAAGACAATCTTTCTATAAAGAGAAGAATACCGATTCATTAGTTTGAGAGAAATGAGGTTTAATCTGGCATTAGGCATTTCGTTTTGGGATGCCTAAGTGACACAGAGAAATCAAGTGCCCCTGTGGAGATCCTTCCCATTATAGGATTCAAAATCTCCTGTGTCTCTTTTGGAGCTTTGGCTTTTCACAGCCAGTGGGTCAGTTGGCCTCACTGAGTGGTGAACCTTACTCTCTCCAAGACCATTCTCATTCTAAGGCTTAAAATCTCCTTGTACATCTTAGGGGAGATAACCTGTAACTCTCATGGGACATGGAAGGCATCCATAAGTTAGTCTTTTGAGGATACTGCATCCACTAGGCATTGTAGTAACATCATGGCTACAATAATTATTGTCGTACTATTAAGTTCACTGTCCATATGGGAACTCTGGGCCCATTTAAAGTCAAGTGAGAGGTTGGGATTTCTCTAGTAGGCTTGGCAACTCATCTAGGTGCTAATGGATTGTGATCAATCATCCCTAGATCCATCCATTTCTTTGCTCTATCCTTCTCCTCTTCCTTAAACATTTGTTGAGGGCCTACTTCTTGGGCACTCTGCTAGCAGGAACACAGACGCAAAAAAAGACCCCACAGTCTTTCTTAGGGAACTCACGATCTATAGTAAAAAAGGGAGAGAGATGAGAAAACAAATAAATGACCACTGAGTGAGTTAGGAGTGCTACAGTGAAAACACCCATGAAGCATGGGAAACCCAGAAAATGGCTCACCTCCTTCCAGGTGAGGGAAGGATTACAGAGAGCTTCCTGGAGGAGGTTACCACTGAGCTGTGTTCCAAGGTGAATGAGAAAGAGTTTTCAAGTGCATAGCACAGGCATGAAACAGAAAGTTGACTTCACCAGAGCATTCTTTCTTAGCTGGCGTTCATTCTTATGGATGCTGGATAGTTCTGTGAATCTTCTGTCTTCCACTGGTTAAAAAACTCTTAAAATATATATATAACACAGTTAAGTTAACTGCCTTCTTCATAGTAGAAGCTTCTGGCTCCTCAGGGAATGGTTTGAATAACTCATTTATTTCCAGTTTGAGCTATTCTGATTGTTTGTCTTTTAAACAACTAGGGAAAGATGGAAGTTTCAGATGCTTCATAAGCCCAAACCACCTGCAGGTAATAACAGAGTTAGGTTAACAGCAGGGCACATCTTCTATTTCAGGAAGGATTGAATTGACTCTTCCTGGATATTCGTTTGTGAGGCTTCAGTTCCAGGAGATTTTATTCTTTGCACATTTCTCCATTTTTCTTTTGTTTTAGAGAAAATGTCTTAGAAAGATAAAACAGATGACATATTTCTTGAAAAGTCATTGACATTTTAAGGATCTATCTTTACTGCCTTACTTTGGCTTGAGTTTACTTCCAGAAGAATTACCTAGGACAAATCGTTTTGGTAGATAGAGTGGATAGTTACGCTTGGGTGACTTAGAGGATTCTGCAAAAACCTTTACTCCAAAATATCTCTTTCTAAATTGCAATTTAGAATTTTATAATTCTACAATTATAAATTCATTCTTAAAGTGTTTTAGGTTATTTTTTTAAATCTAAGTATCTCTTCACAGATCTTGTTAGATGTTCAAGCTAAATTTAGAAAAGGCAGAGGAACCAAAGATCAAATTGCCAACATCTGATGGATCATAGAAAAAGCAAGAGAATTCCAGAAAAACCTCTCCTTCTGCTTTATTTATTACACCAAAGCCTTTGACTGTGTAGATCACAGAAAACTGTGGAAAATTCTTCAAACGATGGGAATACTGGACCACCTTACCTGCCTCCTGAGAAATCTGTATGCAGGTCAAGAAGCAACAGTTAGAACTAGACATGGAACAACAGACTGGTTCCAAATCAGGAAAGGAGTACATCAAGGCTGTATATTGTCACCCTGCTTATTTAACTTATATGCAGAGTGCATCATGTGAAATGCCGGGCTGGATGAAGTACAAGCTGGACTCAAGATTGCCAGGAGAAATATCAACAACCTCAGATACACAGATGACACCACCTTTGTGGAAGAAAGTGAAGAGGAACTAAAGAGCCTCTTGATGAAAGTGAAAGTGGAGAGTTGAAAAGCTGGCTTAAAACTCAACATTCAAAAAATGATGATCATGGCATCCAGTCCTGTCACTTCATGGCAAATAGATGGGGAAAAAATGGGAACAGTGACAGACTTTATTTTCTTGGGCTCCAAAATCACTGTAGATGGTGATTGCAGCCATGAAATTAAAAGATACTTGCTCCTTGGAAGAAAAGCTATGCACAACCTAGACAGGATATTAAAGAGCAGAGACTTTACTTTGCTGACAAAAGTCCATCTAGTCAAGGCTATGGTTTTCCAGTGGTCATGTATGGATGTGAGAGTTGGACTATAAAGAAAGCTGAGCACCAAAGAATTGATGCTTTTGAACTGTGGTGTTAGAGAAGACTCTTGAGAGTCCCTTGGACTGCACAGAGACCAAACCATTCCATCCTAAAGGAGATCAGTCCTGATCCTGAAGCTGAAGCTCCAATACTTTGGCCACCTGATGCGAAGAACTGACTCCTTGCAAAAGACCCTGATGCTGGGAAAGATTGAAGGCAGGAGGAGAAGGGGATGACAGAGGACGAGATGATTGGATGGTATCACTGACTTGATGGACATGAGTTTGAGCAAGCTCTGGAGTTGGTAATGGACAGGGAAGTGGAGCGTGCTGCAGTCCATGGGGTCACAAAGAGTCAGACACAACTGAGCAACTGAACTGATCTCTTCATATCACCTTGTACCATAATTAAGCAGGTCTCAATTATTGGCTCCTTACTATGGGAAGTATTGAGGTCAGGAAGGGAAATGAGGATGAAAAAAACAAAAGGATAGCTTAGTCCAGGAGCAGCTTTAAATAAAGGGAGATCATCATAACATCAGCAGCATCACTCAACAAAGCACATCATCCAACATCTGCTTACCTGAGGAGATTCCTGCTGTTTAATCGAGGAGTTTCCTTATCACATTAATGACCTATAGTTATTGACAGTTGATTTTGTCTTGAGGGATCATCTGTGAATATTTGCATAATAGATAAACAACATCTCTGCCTCAATTGATATTCCTCTGAGAAAGGGAGAAAGCTGGTTAATACTGATGGGCATTGCAAGCTTCTTTTGTACCTCTTTTGTATCTTTTGGAGTTGAAAACATTACTACACAGATAACAGGTGCCAAAGAAATGACTTCTAAAGAAATCAGTTTATATATATATATTTTAAGGAGTGTATTAAAAAAGCAGAGACATTACTTTGCCGACTAAGGTCCATCTAGTCAAGGCTATGGTTTTTCCAGTAGTCATGTATGGATGTGAGAGTTGGACTGTGAAGAAAGCTGAGCACCGAAGAATTGATGCTTTTGAACTGTGGTGTTGGACAAGACTCTTGAGAGTCCTTTGGACTGCAAGGAGATCCAACCAGTCCATCCTAAAGGAGATCAGTCCTGGGTGTTCTTTGGAAGGACTGATGCTAAAGCTGAAACTCCAATACTTTGGCCACCTCATGCAAAGAGTTNAAAAGCAGAGACATTACTTTGCCGACTAAGGTCCATCTAGTCAAGGCTATGGTTTTTCCAGTAGTCATGTATGGATGTGAGAGTTGGACTGTGAAGAAAGCTGAGCACCGAAGAATTGATGCTTTTGAACTGTGGTGTTGGACAAGACTCTTGAGAGTCCTTTGGACTGCAAGGAGATCCAACCAGTCCATCCTAAAGGAGATCAGTCCTGGGTGTTCTTTGGAAGGACTGATGCTAAAGCTGAAACTCCAATACTTTGGCCACCTCATGCAAAGAGTTGACTCATTGGAAAAGACTCTGATGCTGGGAGGGATTGGGGGCAGGAGGAGAAGGGGACGACAGAGGATGAGATGGTTGGATGGCATCGCCGACTCGATGGACATGAGTTTGAGTGAACTCCGGGAGTTGGGGATGGACAGGGAGGCCTGGCATGCTGCGATTCATGGGGTTGCAAAGAGTCAGACACGACTGAGCAACTGAACTGACCTGATCACCATAAATAAAATACCTGCCTGACACCTGGGTGAGATAAATGTAAGCAACCAAAGGTAACTGATTATTTTGCTATTATAACTTGATTTTGAAATAGTTTCAAGGAGTTGCAAAAGCAATACAAAATTACTGTGCACATTTCCTCCAATGAGAGTATCGTATGTTGAATACTGTATGTTACGTAGCCATAGTATGCTGTTAAAACCGGAAAACTGACATTGGCACAATATTGCTGACTCACATACTACCTTTTTTAGCTTTCTACTGGTTTTTAGAAACGCTTTTTTTTTCCTGTATAGTTTGAGGATATTTTATTGCATGTTTTTATATTTTAACATCTCCAGTAAAAATACAGAATTCTTCCATCAGTACAAAGAAATGTCACTGTGAGAAGCCACACTTTAAAAAAACATCAATAAATTGAAAAATATACACCAACATTTTCATGAAGTCACATCAATGAATTTTAAAATGGTACTTGTTTCAAAATGACAGATTGAGGTTCAAAATCCCACTAAAAATTGTAATTCAGTTGCTGCTGTTGCTGCTGCTAAGTCACTTCAGTCATGTCCGACTCTGTGTGACCCCATACGGCAGCCCACCAGGCTCCCCCATCCCTGGGATTCTCCAGGCAAGAATACTGGAGTGGGTTGCCATTTCCTTCTCCAATGCATGAAAGAGAAAAGTGAAAGTGAAGTCGCTCAGTCTGTCCGACTGTTAGCGACCCCATGGACTGCAGCCCACCAGGCTACTCCGTCCATGGGATTTTCCAGGCAAGAGTACTGGGGTGGGGTGCCATTGCCTTCCCCGGTAATTCAGTTGACTACTTGTGAATACGGTATATGTGGGTTTTTGTTTAAATCATTTTTTTAGCCTCTCCAAATAAAACCTTGGTCACTTCTGTTGATCAAGATGGAAACTTGCTATCTACAGAAAAATTCTTCTCACTGTGTCCTGTTGATCTGATACCACAGGTGGATGGGTGCATATGGATGTGAACACAGTTATCTCTACTTCTTGGCAGGAACACAGGTTTGGGCAGGAGCAGGTGAAGCAGAGATACTGAGTTGCTGGGGAAGATACTTGGGAACATCGGCCGGAGCTCTTATCTCTTGTGATTTTCCAGTTGGTTTCTCAGCAAGTTGCTCAAGAATGTTAATTCTGGGGAGGGGGCTGTGTAGTTTTCTTTTGGTTTGAGTTAAGACAGCAAGAGGGAAAATACCACTTTTGATAGTATACTTTCCCTTTAGAAGTTACCCAGAATGCTCGATGCTCACTTAACTTTCTTGTAGAAGAATGGTGGGGACTTAGTACTCTTAGCTGATGAAGCAGAAACAGGCACGTTTTTGTTTATATACTGTTGTGACCATGTGATCATGCTTGTCTGGTGGATTTTCATTTGTTCCAAATTCATTCTAATTTGGAGTTTTCATGAAGCCAGGACAGGCATACACATGCTAATATGAAGAAAATGAACCCTCTGCCCTCAGACTTTGTGAAAAACAAAACATGATTAGCTAAACTCACAGTAAGAACACAGACCTATCACATTATCTTTTGAAATGAGGTTATGGTCCAGGGGCTGCCCCACTGCGATGCCTTCCAGCTGTACCTGACCATTTCCTGAGTGTCTGCTAAGAGCCGGGTAGCAGTTACTTTAGAGAATATCAGTCTGTGTCCCCGGAACCTGCAGAGTGCAGGTCACAGAAGGAAAACCTCAGAAAAAATTGCCAAGTGAATGTACGGACTATTATAGTTTTGTTCAAAACTGTAGTGTTTTCTGAAAACATTCAACTTAAATGTTCAAGTTTGTAATCAATAAAACGGAATCAATTGCAGTCAAGTGGCAACAGCTGCACCTTGAGGCATGCGAAGAGGTGCTGGGAGGAAAATGGATTTTGTTTCTTCCACACATTCCAGGGATCCTGGCGGATGTCCAGCTCTCTCTGAGCGTGTGAGCTTGAGGGAATGCCCTGCCCATTCGTGGCTGTAATCACAGGTGCAGGGAAGGTGAAGTTTGAGCTCATGCGTCCAGAACATTTTAAGAGGACTACTATTTCTGGTCAGAACCAGGAGAGAGAAAGTGTGAGTTGGGGCTAGATTGCACCATCCTTTGAGTTGTGTTCAGCCTGTCAGTGATCATTCCTTTCGCCTGTGGCCTTGATATCAGAGAGGGGCATGATAGGCCCCTGCCGAGTTAGTAGTATTTTTGTTTCTTTAAAAGCAACTTTAAACTTCTGTTTTTATTGTTTTTGCTATTCAACTGATTTTGATAGAAACACCTTTAGGAAATCTCACCTGTAACGAAGGTTCTGTGAAGTGGTCAAGGTACACATGGGGTGAACTCACTTCTGACCTGTCATGCATGCTGAGATGATGAAAAGACTGCTCCCTTCAGGAGTGGGTTTAAAGTCAGGCTCATAGGTGGCTTTTGGGGATCATAGGAGCATAGGGTTACCTACCCTCGCACTTTCCCGAGTTTTCATAACTGATGGGTTCCTTCGATATCATGCTTCACACTGGGAGTCACCGTGAGCTCTGTAATTAGTATGTTAAGGATTTTGGCACTTAACCATCTATATTTATCTGACCAGCTCAGCTCTGCATCTATAATGAACTGTAACCCAGGAAATCATGGTGTGTATCTTCATGTAACCGATGCCTTGCTTCTCCTGAATTTTCAAAGCATTGAATTGACAATTATGGATGATGTTAAAGAGTCCAATGAGTTATTGTTCAATGCAACATACGTTATAAAAAGACCTGCAGATATTGGGTGGGCCAGGGACACCATCTCATCCGAGTGACGACTAGCTCTGTCCCCACCTGTCCCCACCTTCCGCCCTCTGTCTGTCCCCTCCTTGGCCCCAGAGCTGCCTCTCCTCGCGTGTAATGCCAGTGCTCTGGACAGTGTTTTGAACATTTTTCTGCCTGTGTCTTTCATTGCTGAAGTAACTCACCTCTCTCATATCAACTCTTACCCAGGAGCCGCACTGCAGACTCTTTGATGTAGGTCTTTTCTGCATGGCAGCTAAGGCCAAGCTGTGATTTTCATTGCATGATGCAACCTCACCCTTTCGGTTGTTGCCTCCAGGTTAACCAGATCCTTGCCCTGCACTGCCCATGCATGTCACGTGCTTCCCCACCAGGCCTGGACTGGAATGTAGTAAGCACCGGCCGCATGCATGGAATCGAAGTGGCGAACATTCTGGTACACTAAAGTCCTAGGATCTAAGATTCTCTTTGCCTATCATTGAGGGCCCCCAGTTTGCTGTGATATCAAAGGCCACTCAGTCCATTAAAAGATCAAGCCTAGAAAGTTGGGAAAGAGAGAAATGAATCTGCAGTTGTTAAGGATAGGCTGAGCAAAAGTTAATGACAAAGAATTTAGAAGTGAGGGTCATTTTTCCAAATAGCATTGTACTTACAGTCTTACAGATGCCCACCTCTGCACAGATGTGCACGAAGTGACCAGCGTTACAGTACCTTATCACATCTTTCTGAAGACTGTTACCTCACTTGCTTTTGCTTAGATCTAATCATTTAGATCTAATCTTTTGCTTAATCTAAATTTAAATGCCTAATTTAAAAAGTACCTCTTAAGCTACATGTCCTGGGGAATGTGATCATGGATCTTTCTCTTAGATTATTGTATTAACTAACAGGAATACTACTAATTTAGCTTTAAAAGATGTGAACGGGTAGCACTGAAAAGGGCGATCATAGCCATTGAAACATGTTGACATTGTATTTGCATTATTAATTAGTAATTGCAATCGCTTTCTCTCTTTGAAATATATTTTGCCTTAGAGCTTTCTTTAAATGTGTTCTTTTTTTAAAAAGCATGTTTTGTTTCCTCTTTTTTACTCCCTTTTATTCTCAGAATGGACTTTTATAAAGCGTACTTGTCAGGAACTGTTTTCTTACTAGAGTTTTTTGTTATTTTATATAAATAGAGACATTTTAGATTATAGTGGCTGTAAATTGAGTAGGATGACAGGTGGGCATTAGCAGACTTCTGATAATCCTAGGGTAAGAATAATAATTCCTAGAGATTCTTGGCAGTACTAGCTTGGCGGCACCCCTTATATTAAAACTATGTGCTGAGCAGTCATGACACAAAATTAAAGGCTTTGTATCTTGTTTTTAGTTTTCCCTCATGAATTGTGAGTTCTTTATATCTGGGGGATTTAGTAGATTGTAGCCCTTACCATACTTCTATTTTCTCCTATTTTATTAAACATATCCTGCTGCTGCTACTGCTAAGTCACTTCAGTCGTGTCCAACTCTGTGTGACCCCATAGATGGCAGCCCATCAGGGTCCACCAACCCTGGGATTCTCCAGGCAAGAACATTGGAGCGGGTTGCCATTTCCTTCTCCAAGGTATGAAAGGGAAAACTGAAAGTGAAGTCGCTCAGTCGTGTCCAACTCTTGGCGACCCCTGGTCACCCTATATAAATAGGCTTGGCTTAGAATTTCACATGTCCTTTTGGTCACCAGCGTAAAGGCCCTTTGAATGGAGGCATTTCCCTTGCTGAAAGGAGCTTAGATGGCATTATTGTGCAGACAGACCCATGCAGAGCAGGTGATGCTGCCCCCAGCCTGTTGAAATGCTCTCACTTGCCCAGGGCTTTTATCTGGGGCTTTGTAAATGCAACAACTGATCCTTCTTTTTAGGTTCTTCAGCAAAGAGACTGATTCCTCTTTCTCTGAAAACCACAGTGCTTCTGGATAACATGAACGAATTTCTGAAACCCAACACAGTGTGAGGATAAGTGGGTCCATTACTGGAGACAAAGGAGAAGATTGTAAGGAATCAGATTTCCAGGGTCTTCCTGAGTCCTTCCCATAGATGGTTTTATAGTGATGGGAAAACAATTCTCAAGGAAAAATCAAAGATGTAGCAATATAATTGAAAAGAAGACCTGCAGAAGGAAGGAAGCAAAAAGAAACTTCACCCCATAGAACATGTCATTCATGATATTCTTTACTAAATTTGGATCCAAAATCATGGGGACACCATTGATTGATAGGATAGAAAGAGCTTTTTTTTTTTTTTCCTGAGGCATGAGCAGGACTATTTTGATAAATAAGTGATTTCCAATGCTAACTGGAAATAAGCAAGAAAGGAAACTAAATGAAGGAAAAGAAATATTCTAAGAGATAAGTTGTTTTCATGAAGTAGTTAAGGATAGTATAAAAGAGTGCATACTTGAAGATACGGTTGTAAAATCATGGGATTTAACAAGTTACCATTTTCCTTGTTAGTGATGATGATTTGTTTCTAAGGCAACTTGATATTCTATGGAGAGGTTGGTCTCCATGGCCCAGGTCACTTTATAACATTCCTAAGGAGTGACTTCTCTTGCTTTGTACTCAGCAGACTCAAGCCTTCTAATAGGCAACATCTCAGACTCTCCTTTTTGGCTATGAGGCTGCTGAGCTCTCAACAAAATTCCTAAATAGGAATACTTGCGAAACTTTCATGCCTCAGCTGTCAGCCAAAGACAGAGCTAAGACACAGCTATTTTATTTCCTTGTAATAAAGGTATAATTGTTCTGTATGCCAGATGTCAGAAAGACTTGTACCAGGTCTTTCTTTGTGTCTTCTTAAAAATCAAACACCAAAAAACAAATGAAAGAGAAAAAAAAAAAAAACTCAGGATGTCAGAAACAAAGCTATCATCATTATCCTTTGACATCACTTAAAATTCGTATGTAGCTTTTAACAAATGGCAGGGTCCTGGTGTTGAGGATATATGTTATGTGACAGTGTTTTCTATTCTTCAAAGTCAAGTTGCAGGTAAAGGGGGTAGCTGTTTGTTTAAATAATTATTTTTTCTCATTACTGTCCCCCAAAGGGCCTTGGTACAGTCAGTACCAGGCAGGCCCTCAGTGTTAGCATTCTTCCTCAGAGTGGCCCTTTGAATGAAACCACTGAGGGGAGTGCTTGCCATTCAGCTTGGGTCCTGATGTGGCTGGGGTGAATAGCAGGGTTGAAACTGTAGTAGCTCTTTTAGGCTGCTGACAGAATATTCAATTTTGTCAAAGAGGATAGGAAAGGGAGCTATTTCATGCACCCTTATTATATGTATCAAGTGAGACTGCCAGGCTGGTACCCAGTACAGGCTTCCCCACACTAATCCTGGCAGGTAGACCCATAGCAAGGAGGCATTGCCAAGGTCAGGCTGTCTAGGTGCATCAGGATTATGTCAGGGAGAAAGACAGCAATGGAAGCATATGGCACAAGCTGAATAAGTAGGAAATAAATGAGTGACCAAGAAGTGTCTAAGACAAATATAAGAAGGGTCAGAGAGAATTCTGAAGCCTATATCCAACAATAGCCCAAAGAGATTCCACGATGATTTGAAAACCTGTTGTACTGTGGAAGTCCCAACCCACCTGCTCAACCTTGCCCCGATGAGCCAGCTTTTGTAAATAGAGGGCTCGTGCTTTTTCTAGAAGACTTTTGGCAATCCAGAGAGTTTCTTCTGTGGGCAACCATGAGGCTGAAGTGCCTTGAGACTGTCCCAGGCTATTCAATCTTGCTCTCTCTTTAAGAAGCAGGCACACCAGACAATTGCTCCCCGGTGTCTCAAAGCTGATGACTGGTTATTACTAGTTAGAAATGATTGTTTATGGGCCTCTTAAAACATGTTGAAACGTTTAACACCCAGAAAAAAAAAGAAAAGGCATTGGAGGCAGAAGGCAGTGGTGGGATGACTGCTCATTTTTTCCTTCCTCAAGTCTAAGCTTTTGTAGACATGAGCGGAATAGGGCTCCAGGAGTCAGAGGTGCTACTGGCCATCCCCTTTCCCCTATGCCAGGCACTGTGTCTGAATTCTTTCTTCTCCATGCAGACCCGGGACTTCGTTTTCCCCCTGTCTTCTCCCCATTTCTAATCACCTCACCCAGGCTGTCTGGTGTTGTCGGTGGCCCCAGAGTGAAGCTGGAGTTGGGTAGAGAGCAGACATGCTGCTGGAAGGCTGAGGATACCTGCACAAGCATGTGCCCACCCACGCCTGTGCGTGGTTCACTGACCCAGCCCTTGAAGAACTCTGTTTCACAGTATCTGTGTGTGAGTGTCTGTGGGCCAAGGGCTATTTCAGTCATGTGCTCCATCACGTCCCTCTACTAGAAAAATAAGAGTTCACTGCAGAGGCGCTGAGTCGAGTCAGTGGAGGTAGAGAAGGGAGTAGGAATCATTCAGTCAGCCTCCTCAGACAGTTTGGTAAAAATTGAGGCAGTGCTCATTTGGCAAGACTCTGTTTAACACAGTAGCTTAACTCTGATTTATTACATAAAAGTTTCTGGCAAATACAAATAGTAATTCCACTCTGGTAACAACTGTGATTGAAATAATTGTAGTCTGTAAATAAACGGCAGCAAACAAGCGTTAGTGGGTAGGTTGTCTTGGATATCATTTCGAGAGTCCAGCACTGAAGAAATACATAATCTTATGGACATAGACTTGGAAGAGATATTCAGAAGACCTGTGACAGGTTCAGCCCCCTCCCTTTCCTCCAGATCCATGCTAAGCCATCCAGGTAAACGAAACTCTTCCCTCTCCTCAAGACCCTAAAAAAGGAGAATACACATGTCCTGTGGCCCCTTATTAAAGTGACTCATGGTCTTCTATGCTGGGAAATCTTGGTTAATTATTTAGTATTTATGAGACTGGTATGATTGCCTTCATGGAAATATCTTTTTCCGGGTGTTTCTTTTTTTCGATGTTACCCAAAGTTAATGTTGTAATATATAGAATCACACCAGATGTCAGCTCACTGCAAATCCTACTGGGCATTTGAATTATATTGCAACACCTGATAAGGAGGCAATAAAGCAGATACAAAAAAAAAAAGAGTGTGAAATAACTAATTCTGTCTGTTTTTGTTCATTTGGATAATTGCCTTTTGGGGCACTTTTCTACAAACATTTCTTATTATCATTAATACTATTATCTTTGTTTTTAAGATAACTATCACTTGTTCAGTAATTAGTCTTCACTCATTATCTGATTTCATTCTCACAACAACCTTTGAGGCTTGTGCCTTATATCCAGCTTACAGAGGAGAAAACCAAGGCTTGGAGAGGTCAGATCATGTGCTTGCCATTCTGTCTGGCTAGCAAGTGAGAGTTGGTATCTTAACTGTTCTGTTGAAGTCTAAAACTACCCAACTGCTAACCACTCTTGAAGTCAACTTATAATGCCCACATTTCACTTCTGATTTACTTATTTAAGTGCTTTAGTGGATTAGAAGACGGGCGAGATGAAGATGAGAAAGAAAACCTAAACTCAGATAGCATATTGAAATCTTGTGAGAAAATTCAGAAGAGCTCCATAAGAAAGTGACAGGGGTTTCCTGAAAACAAATTGTCTGTGTGTTTCATTGAAGAATCCAGTGTGTAGGGAACTGACATGTTTTGTTCCCTCCATCAGCGATCTGTGTCACTTCCTTTGTCTCCTAGAAGAATGCTCAAGTGTTAGGCTAAGCATTCAGGCAGGCACCCTGAACCATGCACCAATCTCAGGTCTACCGCTCCCATTGTTGATTTCTGATCACTCAAAGCTCAAGAAGACAAGACATGTGGGATTCCAGCGAGTAGTGCGGGTTTATATACTGCCTCTCCATTTGTTCCAATTCATTTCAACATGGCCCTAATGAGGCATATGCTTGTGGCTGTTGGATTACATCTCATCAGTTGAGCAGAGGCATAATTAGAAGCCTGCTGCTGTCAGGAAGATTAATAGGCCGATTGATACATACAAACCCTTAACCGAAGATTTCCCAACAAAGCCATTTAACCAGCTGGCTTGAGATCATGGTACGGCAGTACTGCAAGTAACAAAAAATGTTTTTTGTGCGCCTTAGAGCCATTGCAAGATCTAAGAAAACTGTTTTAAGATGAAACAAAGGGCCTATTCTCTTCTATTATTACTGTTAGTGTTGATGAATAAATGAACAAATAAATGGAAGAAATTTACCCATCAACAGTAACTATATCTTAGAAGATAACAACTTCAAGATGTTCAATGATAAAGTCACAACGATGGTGAATAGAACAGGTCGGCTTCTGTTTGGATAAACTCATGAAAACTACACAATTTACTGAATACGTACCCCACCCAGTATAAACACCAAAGCACCCAAACTGGAAAGATTAGCTCTTAAGTGCATAGCTCTGTCAAGGCAATTAAAATTGCCTCGACACTGAGAAAAGCAAACAGATAGAAAGCCTTCAACTTGGATCCACTCAAGACCTGGGCACCCCTGAGGTGCTGTCTAGTTTAGAAGACCATGTTCTACATAAAGATTCTTGCTTTATCGCTGACTAATAAGTATTATACCATTCACAAAATCCACTATTGTTATTAGCTTGCAAGAGACCTAAAACTCTTGCAAGAGACCCAAGGTACCAGCTCATGGTAGGAAGAGCTTTGGACTGGAGCATGGTAGAAAATAAATCTAAAGATGTAGGCTGAGCCTGGTTTTCAGAGGTTTTTCTCAGCCAGACTTCGAGTTGATGCATGAAGCAGGAGAGAGCCACAATGGTGGATGGATTTTAGGTCTCTTTTGTAAGACAGAAAGTTATATGAACAATAACATTGATTTCTAATTTGGAGTATATTGTAACATCCGGCTTCCCTTTTAAATTTTCTTGGTCTCAAATATTCTGATTAGCTGGGTGCTTTTATTTCTATTTTGTGGGCAAGAAAACTAAAGCATTTTACTTATCCCATATATCCTAACAATATTAAAAAATCTCAGTTCACTTAGATTTGCTCCCTCTTCATCACAGATAGGTTTCCTAATATCCATGACTATATGATGTAATTTTTCTGTATTTTGATTGAATGGAACTTATTCATTGTCTAATCCATGATTAGAAGTATTAACAGTATCTAAGGATCATCATCCATTGCTGTATACATTCTTGTTCTAGAATAAGAGAGGCCGAGAGAAAATTGAGGTATCCATCTTTAAGACGATGGAAAACTAAGATTTATTTTTCTATAAGCAGAGGAACTTACCTGAGCAGTTAAGGTCAAGCTCCATGACACCACGACTGTGCAGGGTCCCAGGAAGGCCTTTTGGGGATTAGTAATATCTCACATGCCAGTCTTTACAGAGGAGGGTTAGATACAGTTTGGACAGTTCAGCTTCCTCTGAATTTTCCCAGAACATTCCACAAACACATACATGTTTTTCTAGGACAGTTTTACCTCCTCCATAAATCAGTCACACCCCCATTGTCAACTCATTCCAGGCCCTGTGGATGGCAGATACTATGCCTTATGCTTCTTCCTCTCCAAGGATACTGCAATTGGTCTGGAGAAGGGAGGTGGTATGGCAGAAGGGTATTGAGATTTTCTATCCCACCTCTACCACATAGCTGCATGATCTTGGGTAGGTTTCTGAGCCTCTGCTTCTCTGTATGAAAAATGGGGAATAGACCAAAATATCTGCTACTTGATTTTGCCAAGTTGTGAGGACAAGTGCAATAGTATGTGTAAACTCTATGCAGTTGCCAAGTGTTGTTATATTGAGTAAGAACCAACATTCCAAAGCAGTTTAGAATTCCTTACTCTTTCTTAGTGCTCTGAGAATTCAAGATGGGGAAGTTCAGTGATGGCAGAAGCCAAGGCATGCCTTCTGGTTGGCCTTGAAGACTGCCTGAGGTCTGAACTCAAAGAGGAAGGAGCATTTGAAGAGTTCACGGCGAAAGCATAGAGGTAGAATTAGGAATATGAGAGTCACATACATGAAGTGATGAAGGCATCAGCTCTTGGTAGGAAGAGCTTTGGCCTGGAGCATGGTAGAAAATAAAATAGGAGATGTAGACTGAGGCTGGGGTTTAGAGGTTTTTCTCAGTCAGACCTGGAGTTGATGCATTAGGCAGGAGAGAGCCGCAGTGGTGGATGGATGACACCTTTTAATTAAATTAATCTGGCAACATTGCAGAGGTGAGACTAGGAGGAGAGTCTGGAATCATTAAACTTATTGTATTAATTCATGTCTGCAGTTCTGTGGGCCTGAACTCCCGTGGCCCATAATCCTGGTGGGAATTGAGATGGTTTCATCCAATTTAAAAAGGGACTAGCCACAAGAGTGAGGAGAATGTAAATGTTGGAAATTATTTCCCAAAGTGCTATTTTGTTCCTCAGCTAGTCCCTTCCCTCTCATGCAGTTGTTTATTAAATCATTTCGAATGTCTGCTGCTGCTGCTGCTGCTGCTGTTGTTCCTAAGATGCTTAACATTTCTTTATCTCTTATAAACGACAGTCTCCATAACCTCTCCCCATCCAGCCCTCATTATTTTTCCTTTTAATCTTAAACTAAAAGTGTGCTCCTCAGGCACTCTCTGGTTGTTAACTGGAATGTCACTGGTGAAGCTTGCGTGGTGGTGCTGTATTTATTGGGTTGCCCAAAAGGTTCATTTGGGTTTTTCCATAAAATCTTGCAGAAAAACCTGAATGAACTTTTTGGCCAACCCAATAATTACTTCCCTGTATTGTCTTAATTCTGCTCCACCCCCACCCACCTTGTTCACATCTGAAACTGTAAGTCTCCTTTTAACCCCTGGATCTCAGCACTTAATTAAGTAGTAGGCAGGTGGTTGTCCAGGGATGGGCCCAAATGCTTAATCCTCTTTATTCAGGTCTGAATGGGAATCACCTCGAGCAGCAACACCTATCCCTATTGTGTAGTTGAAGAAGAGTTCTTCAAGAGCTGTGATTCTCAAAGTGTGGCTCCTGGATGAGCAGCAGCATCTGGGAAATGCAAATTCTTAGGGTCCCGTGCCAGACCCACTGGATCAGAAGCTCTGAAAAATGGGATCCACCAGTGTTTTACCAAGCCCTCTAGGTACATGCTAAAGTTTTAGAAACACTGTTCTGGGGAAATGTTTTGAAAGGTTTGGGCAGCCAGGCTCAGAGAGTTAGGAAAACAGATTTCAGAAAACATTAGGAAAAGTGTAGAGGCGAGAAGAGAGGCAATTACTTCCCTCTTGGATACAGTCCAGACATCACAACTGCCAGAAGTGAGACTTTGTCCTTAGTCCTCTACCCTTTGAAAAACAACCTGTGCAGTGATTGCTTACTTCATGCTTTGGAAAGACAAGTTCTTAAGTCAGTACTCAAGAAGGACTGTTGGATCTTCCTGCTCAAAGGTCTTCACCTGTATTGTCAAATAGGTGGAGAAAGAGATTTATTTCCCACTTTGATCAGTCTCATTCTCCTCTGTAGAGACATCTGAATACTAAGAATATGCTTACTTGATGGTCAAGAGGAAACAGAGGTTTGTATTGCAGTCTCTGTTCTACACTGAATGTTTATCCCATCAGAAGGAGGTTTTACTGAGGTTCTTTTGGAGGTGCCCCAATCATAGTGTCCTGATCAAAATGCTAAATTTGCCTAAAGTTTTAGTACCAGGCTTGATCCATGGACTGTAGGAGCCTAGTAATTAACAGTCTATCAACTTACCAAGTATCTTAGGTCCTCTAATTAGTAAATTACTAGTTGACCAAAAACAATTGACAGAAAGTCAGCTCTACCACCGGACTAGTGTTGTTTTGTTTTCAGTTTTTAAAACCCTCCTTTTTTACTTGTTGGCAACATGTCTATAAAAATCCTATTCTAATGTGGGCATGCCTCATCAGAATGGCAATCCAAATTTAAGTGTGTAATTCAGAGTCACTTCCCTTTGTAGGGGGAAAAAAAAAAGTGATTTCTTTTCTAGCTCCTAAAACTTCTAGACAAGGAACTCTTCTATTTTACACGAAAAGGAAGAAGAGTTTCTATTTCATTCTCCTTTCTACAATGAACATTAATCATTAAGATAAAGTCTCATTGGGAGGGAAATACATCCTGGCTAGTATGGCCAACCCTTTTGTTGCTGAATTCTATGTTTTCTTTTTATAAGATCAATGGACTTCTCTGGGGGTTGTTTCCATTTGAGTTATGAAATGATGGGGCTTTAGAGTCTCTGCTCTGTGGTCTTTGCCTGTATGAGGCTGTGGACTAAAGGCACTCAGAGGATTTATCTCAGAGGGGATCCTGATAAACAGTTCCGATCTCTCTTGAGAAAACTAGGCAGGAGATTTCTCCTTGGGCTCTCATGCAACCAGGAGAGAGCTGAGAGGGACAGAAAATAGACTGTCTGATCACTCTGGTCCTATCTGGGTTCCAGGGGCCAGCCTCTTCCGTCTCAGAATTTCCTGTCTCTCTCCTACTTCATCTTAGCGGAGTGGCTCATATTACTGGTGAGCTTCAGCCAGAAGGAAAGCTGCCAGCCCCAGCAGCATAGTTTACTCCCTTTATTATTTCAGCTCAAAGGATAAGTCTCAAGGAATGATATAAAAGGATGATTAAATTAATTCTCTAAAATTCTGAGAGACCGGAGAAAAGGTCTGTTATGATTTCAGCGTTGTCTTCTGTAAATCAGGGTGCTGTAGAGGTATATTTTCAGCATCGCGGTCTTTACCATCAAGCTCTCTTATTGCTGCCTTTGGGGTTGGGCAATATAGGAGGAAGTAGCAGAAATGACCGGAGAAGGCGATGGCATCCCACTCCAGTACTCTTGCCCGGGAAATCCCATGGATGGAGGAGCCTGGTAGGCTGCAGTCCACGGGGTCGCTAAGAGTCAGACACGACTGAATGACTTCACTTTCACTTTTCACTTTCATGCATTGGAGAAGGAAATGGCAATCCACTCCAGTGTTCTTGCCTGGAGAATCCCAGGGATGGGGGAGCCTGGTGGGCTGCTGTCTGTGGGGTCACACAGAGTCGGACACAACTGAAGTGACTTAGCAGCAGCAGCAGCAAAAATGACAAGGAAGGCAAAGGATAGTGGAAATTAGTTGCTACAGCCTAATTCCTTATACTATCTTAATTATCTGCTTCCATTTGTGTTGAACCAAAATATCTTCAATGGTATTGAGCTAGCATCTCTTCCCCCACTGTTCCATTCTCTCCCACAGCCTAGCAGATACTTTCCCTACTCAGTGTGTTTCAAGGTCACTATGCAATTGACCACAGAAGGCATGGTATTAATAGGAGGTAAGGAACTCACAAGGACCCCCAAATATGCCACCAATGACTATTGTGAGGGCGATGAGTAAGGTGATCGTTGGCCTTGGTGAAGTGATAGTAGGTTTTCGATAACAGACTTGGCACATCTCTGTCCCCTTGGTAATATACACATCAGTCTTGATATGGACAAGTTTATAAGGCACAGCTAAGTCACTGCTGGCACAAGGGAAGACATGAGTACAAATTGTATTTCCCTGCAGAATCCCCGCCCCCATCCTCAATCTCTTGCTCACTCTTACACACACACACACCTACACCCACACATACACCACTTACTCTTCAGTATTTTGGTAGCACATCATACCTGTAGCTTACATAGTATAGAGATGTGTAGTCTCCTCATCCCTTGGGATCAGTAGTGGACTTCTGGTCAACCTAGTTCATATACTTCTTTCCACTGCACTTAGAGTAGCAAAGAACTCTTAACACTTGTGGACCCTGTGGGTCTTGCTCTTAAAACAAAACAAAATTCCATCATAGATTGAGGATTGCAGAAGTGTCCCTTGTTAACTCCTGTCCTGGATTCTCCTTTTTTTCTTTGAATCTGAGTAAGAGAGCAGGCAAAGAGCAGTGGCAGGCTATGGTGTCCAGTCTCTTTTGCTCCTGCCTTCTTTCATCATTGGAGGAAGCAAATTCCATGCTATCTTTCCTCCCACTTTACCTTGCCATTTCCTTTATACAAGTGGTTTTCAGTTTTCGTTCAGTCTGCTTGTTTGTAAATGCAAATGTAGATTCCTCTTCATACTTGTCTGCAGGGTTTTCCACATATCTGTGATTTGGGAGATGACAAAGGGCATGCTTGACTTGTCATATTGATGAAGAATGGATAAATCCAGTGCATGTAACACGATCGGAGAGTCCCACAGACTGAGTCACCTTTAAGTGGGCCCTGCATATCTGTACTGCACAGATTCCTGCCTGTTGAACAACCAAGAATTGCCCTTACTGAAGTACAACTATGCTAACTGGTACTGTGTACAGCAGTTTCCAAAGTGGTGATACTTGGAAATCCTCCATCCTGCACCTCTGAAGTTAGCCCTCTCCCATCCTAGAGGTCCATGTTGCGTCCCATCTGGGGAAAGTATTTTACTTCTCCCCATCCTCCCCTATCCGTTCCCTCACCACACCTTCTTGATATTCTGGCCTGAGTGGTTCCATTGGTTTACTGATAACAGTGTCCTATATATTTTCATTCACAGCTTTGAAAGGCTTATGAGGCTTTCCTACTTCCCGTCCAGCCCAAACTTTGGGACTTTTCACACTCTGATCCTCTGATCAGTTTGATGCAGGAAAGCACACAGAAGCCACGTACCAGTTTGTATAGTTGTACCCTTTTGAACTGCCTACTCTCAAGCAAAGTAGAATGTGCTGGGGATTCGCATTGGCTGCTTGACACACACAAGGGCAATTAACCTGCATGCCAAAAAATAAAAATTAACCCTTAGAGTACTGCTTCAATAGATTGATTTAATGGGCTTGAATTCTACCAGTTGGGCAATGCTTCTTTCCCCAGATCAGAGTGCTGCATATGAGTCCATATTTAGTTTCACCAGAACATCCACCAGGATCCTCTCCTCCACGGCTTTCCTGAGATGCTCCTGGTTCTTTATCATTAATCAACCAATGGCTTTTAAAAGGTCCAAAACACAGCTACTGTGTTTAATTGAAAATGGACTTCATTTCTAATGTGCTGGAGAGTGGGAGGGATTGCTTTTAGCTTAGGTTTGTGTCCTCTCAAAGAAGTCAGTTCTTTAAGGGTTAATGTGAAATTGAGGAATTTGGTGGTCCCTTCTGCTTGTCCTTCCTTCAAGGTGTCTGCATGATCCTGTTTAGATTCTTAGCTCAACTGTTGAATGATGATGGAAACAATACGTGTATCAGATGACAAAAACAAAGAAAAAAAGACTGGATGGTTGAATGGAAAGACCCCTTGGCAATGCTTGCTTGATGATCACAGGGGATACAAAGACCAGATGTTTCAGTTTTTGAACGTTCATTTCATCCTCTTCCCTAAGCACCGTCACTGCACAGCGATGTGGAACGTGTGATGATGCTTTTCATTTACCTCTTCCTTTTCTCTTCTTCCTGTCTAATAGCCCAATAGAATCCTGCCAGAATTTCTACAAAGACTTCACATTACAGATCGACATGGCTTTCAACGTATTCTTCCTTCTCTACTTTGGCTTGCGGGTAAGTTTGAACAACACTGCTCAGTATCACAATGGAGCATGCGAGTCTTGTACTTAGGGATCATTCCCCATCAGCATCTGCTCCCACAGGCAAGATGAAGCCCAGTGTTTGCAAGGGGGAGACAAGAGACCGAATTCTGATTTTCATTTTGTGAGAGAGCCCTTTCCTTAGGTCAGCATTTCCTCATGTATATGTTAATTTTGTTCTGAGCAGGAGAAATAAGGATTGAAAGGACTATTACACCCTTACTGATCTACCATTCCTCATCTCTCCATTCACGCACGAATGCATGGGTTGCCTTAAACAGGAGGAAAAACCTTCCACTCTTAAAATTATGTTTATCAGTGCTCACTTAACTGAATCCTGAGAGAACAGTGAGTTGTGAGGGTTGAATCAAGGGGGTAGATTGGCAGAATTGAGGGCTTGGAGGATTTATCCAAACCATATCTATAAAGAGAGCTAGCTGCACAGAGACTGTGTGGGTAAGTATTTACAGTAGAGACTTTAAGAAAGGTGAGGTCACTCAAACTGCCCTATGATGCTCTTGAAAACCACAGAAAAATGTACTCCCTGATCTTTCTCCAAGGCGTTCAGAGCATATAGTCACTCTCTAGAAAAGATTGTGGATCCAAATTCTAAGACAGATATAAGAACATAACATCTCCCTCTGAAATGTACCCTTTGGAAGAAAGAGTATAGTTTGTTGCAGAGCCCCAGTTTGAGTTCCCTAAGTCATCCAGCAAATTCCCACTGGCTATCTCTTTTACATACGGTAGTATATATACTTCCATGTTACTCTCTCCATTCCTCCCATCCTCTCCTTCCTCCCCCATACCCGTATCCATAAGTCTGTTCTCTATGTCTGCCTCTCCATTGTTGCCCTGTAAATAGGATCATCAGAATCAACTTTCTAGAATTGAAGGGTGGGAAGAGGTGGGAGGTGGTGGGGAGGCTTAAGAAAGAGAGGGGACACATGTATACCTATGGCTGACTCATGCTGATGTTTGGCAGAGACCAACACAAAACTGAGAAGCAACTTTCCTTCAATTAAAAATAAATAAGTTTTTTTTTGGGGGGGGGGAGGGCAGGGGGGGAGAAAGAGTGTAGTTTGCATGCCAGCACCATGCTTCTCATTTTTTTTTCTCTCTCTCTTGTTTTTTCTTTCCCCCAGTTTATTGCAGCCAACGATAAGCTATGGTTCTGGCTTGAAGTGAACTCTGTAGTAGATTTCTTCACGGTCCCCCCTGTGTTTGTGTCTGTGTACTTAAACAGAAGTTGGCTTGGTAAGTCGATCTCTCTCCCTTCTTTTTCACTGGCTCCTGAGCCATGGCTGAAATATACAAGGTGATGCATCTGGGATGCATTGGAGGTCTGAGAATGCATGGAAAGAAACCTTCCTGGATTTGTGTGAACAACTCTCAGAGTTTTAGAAGTTGATGGTGAGAGTTTTCTCTCGGAAGCAAGCACTGGCCAAGAAGAATGTGAACAGTGAGTGCTTCAGAGAATGCAGTTCTATCCTTGTTGAAGCCCAGTGGTCATCATGGTCCAGCCAGAACCTCTACATTCATGGTTCTCTTCCTCTTCATTCAACAGAGAAGGGGCACAAAGCTTTCCATGTAACTGGTTCAGGTGCCTCAGGAGGCCTGCCTGCCAGAGTTAGCTTCTGTCTGCTTCACAGTTTTGTGATGGCTGGACCCTGTGTGGTTTAATTAAAATTGTGAGCTCCTTTGTGGGGTGGGATAAGACACCTTCACTTTGAGGAAGATCCAGCTTCTTCCCTGTGTTAATGGAGGAGCTTCTGCTGGAGCTGTGTTTGCACCTCACTTCCTGTATTTGCTTGACAGGTCACTTCCTGTATCAAGTCTAGGATAATTTAGTGGGAAAAGTAACTAACTCAGAGGATGGTCAAGGGGCCAAAGGTTTAGAGAGGCAGCTGTTGGGTTCTCTTTGCCACACTGAGGAATTTCCTCACAAGTCTACAGGGGAAGAGGGGAGACTGAAATAGGACATGGAGGACTATTCGTGGGTTCCCTCTGTCTTTATTTTCAGAGATTTTTGGTTTTAACCTATTTCTTCAAAGTAATATATATATAATAGCATCAATAGTCAAAGATGTATAAAGAAAATATTAAGTACCTCTTCTTCCACATCCATCACTACCCTCTCCCCGGGATGCTCAGTGTTACAGACTTCCACATCTTTCCTTTGTGCTGATTTCACCACCAAAACACACAGATGTGCACACATCACAGTGTTAGAGATGGTGGTCTTCATATGAAATCATTGTTATCAGTCCCATCACACTGCAGTTGACTCTCTTACTACTAGTAAGTGACGGCCATCCCTTCAGCTCTGTAATGATTCATTTTATGACAGTTGCGCAAAATCCCATACATTGCTCTAGCGCGTTTATTCAGCCGTCACCCAAATGATGCACCACATGACTGTTTACTTTTCTGCTATCAGCAGTGGGTTTGGTAAGCACTCTCATCCACGTATCCATACAGTTCTAGCTTTAGAGAGAATTCCAGGTTCCTGGAAGAGGACTTGCTGGATCAAAGAGTATGTGTATTTTAGTGTATAGATGTTAATGGATAACTTTTCAAAAATGTTGTGTCCAAATATGCTTCTGCTAGCACTCTTGATGTCCTTGCTAGTCTTGTAAATTTATTCTACCTAGTATCAAATACTTTTAAAACAAGACTCTTTTGTATGTGGTGTGTGCAGTAACGCATACATGCATGTATGTATGTGTGTGTTTATCATGTGGATTCTGTTTCCTGCTAGTTTTCTCTTTTGAGTCATATTTACTTTCTCAAGGGGAATGTTTTCACCCTTGATCTGAGATGTGCTCTCTTAGATGGGATTTTCTGGCCAGCATGGTGAGACCATTGGAGCCAGACACCCAAGTGAGAGGCGTCCTGAGTGTCCTTTCGTGGCTCTGATGCCCAAGATCCTGGCCGCTTCAGCTGAGCTCTGAGCCCGCCTTGTGATGTGAGGAACTCACTTTTCTTCCCTCTACCTGCTGCTTTTCACCGGTGAAATAGAGGTTGGGCTAGATGATCTTGAAGATTCTTTCATTTCAGAAAATTTCTAAACCTCTTGCATTGTTCACGGGAACTTTGAGAAAATTTGGGATCTTGGTTGTTGTAGAGGACTAGGAAGTTAGTGAAATTAATCACTAGCATACCTGGGTCAAAGTTATGTATGGGCTGTTAACCAGAGCTCTTTCTAAACCATCATTGTGATGTGTGCGTACACACACACACACACACACCCCAAGCAGACAAAGGAAGAGAGAGAAGGAAGAGAGTGGGAGGGAGAGAGGGAAAGAGAGAGAAGGATCGACGGGAAAAGAGAATAAGGGAGGAGGAAGAAAAGGAATCTGCCTCATCTTCTTGATTGGGCTCTACTTCCTCTGTGCACTAGAACAAACACTACCTTTCTGGACCCTCAGTTTTCCCATTGGAAAAATGGGAGATTTGGGCTTAAACTACCTTCCAGTCCATGCGTTTCCCAAACCTGAATTTGATGTCAGGGTCCCTTGTGCTCCTGGAAGATGGAGGGGACCCCTTTCTGACTGCGGTGGAGACATCCCCCCTCTGCAGCCAGCAGGGCTCACCCCTGGTGTGGAGCCAGGTCTCTTTTCTTTGGGTGAGTGAAAGTCTCCCTGAATGGTCACCATCAGGAGGACTTAGATCTTGTAAAAACCCATTCCTTTTTGTGGATGATGTCATTCTGACTTTTGGAGGGGTTCTGATCTAGTAAAAATCTATCTGTGCAAACAGGAAAATGGAAGAAAGAGGAAAGGGGGTTAGGGGAGGGATAAATTAGAAATTTGGAATTAGCAGATACAAACTATTTTATATACAATAGATAAATAACAAGGGCCTACCATATAGCACAGAGCTTCTCAGGTGGCCCAGTTTTCGCCCTTGTGGTAAAGAATCTACCTGTAATACAGGAGGCGTGGTAAAGAATCTACCTGTAATACAGGAGGCGTGCATTGGATCCCTGCTTCGGGAAGATCCTCTGGAGAAAGAAATGGCTACCCACTCCAGTATTCTTGTCTGGGAAATCCTGTGGATACACGAGCCTAGCAAGCCACAGTCCATGGGGGTCGCAAAGAGTTGGACATGACTTAGGGACTCCCATGGACAGAGGAGCCTGGTAGGCTGCAGTCCATGGGGTTGCTAAGACTCGGACACGACTGAGCGACTTCACTTTCACTTTCACACACATGTACTCTATAGCGCAAGGAACTGTATTTAGTATCCTGTAATAAACTATCATAGAAAATAATATGAAAAATTATATCTATGGCTTCCCAGATGGCACTAGTGGTAAAGAACCCGCCTGCCAATGCAGGAGATATAGGAGATGCAGGTTCGATCCCTGGGTTGGGAAGATGCCCTGGAGAAGGGAATGGCAACCCATTCCAGTATTCTTGCCTGGAGAATCCCATGGACAGAGGAGCCTGGCGGGCTACAGTCCATGGGGTTGCAAAGAGTCTGACACAGCTGAAGGGACTTAACCACACGTGCACCAATAAATCACTTTGCTGTACACCAGAAACAAATACAACATTGTAAATCAACCAGACTTCAATTAAACAAAAAAAGGGGCAGAGACAGAAGAGAGAAGAGTAGTGAGAGATGCTTTGCTTCAGTCGTAGTTGCTTTTCAAAAAAAAAAAAAATGCTCTAAAATATGCTTTAATTTGCTCACGAATTGAACACTGTTATAAAGCAGCTATCATGTGCCAGGTACATTTTCCATATGATTAGAAAACAACAGTGAATAAAGTAGGCGGCATCCCACCCTCTGACATTGCAGTGGGGGAGGAACAGGAAAAAAAAAAGCCTAATAAATAAGTGAATTATAGAGTATGTTTGGAAGCATGAGTGCTCTCTCACTTCAGTTGCGTCCAGCTCTGTGAAGCTATGGACTTCAGCCCTTCAGCCTCCTCCTCTGTGGGATTCAAGTGCTATTGAAACTGGAAACAAAGACCGACAACCTTTGAGGCTATGAGATAATAATAACTACTAATAACCTTTCTCCTCTTTTAGGAGAAAACACATTTAACGAAATACTTTTGGTTCTTTGGTGACTAAGCCTCTTGGGTGAAATCCAAAACTGGTCTGCCTGTTATGGAAGAGAATTCAGTATAGTAATATTTCAAGGAGGTCCCCATTGTGATTTAATACATAGGTTATTGCACCGTGAAACAGTTATTGTTCTGATGAGCTGCCAGAGATAAAATGAACATTCCCATGAGGTGTGGCTTATAAAGTAAAAGGAATAATTCCATTAAATAGGGCATTTCAGAAAGCGCTGCCCTCCTCTTAGTAAATGAAAAGTACTGCCTTTGCTGGCAGAGGTTTAGGACAAAATGCAGGAAAATTGAAGTCTGTCCCAAATCTACACTTGCTTCTTGCTGCTGCTGAGTCGCTTCAGTTGTGTCTGACTCTGTGCGACCCCATAGACGCACCCCCACCAGGTTCCTCCATCCCTGGGATTCTCCTGGCAAGAACCCTGGAGTGGGTTGCCATTTCCTTCTCCAACGTGTGAAAGTGAAGTCGCTCAGTTGTGTCCGACTCTTAGTGACCCCATGGGTTGCAGCCCACCAGGCTCCTCCGTCCATGGGATTTTCCAGGCAAGAGTACTGGAGTGGGGTGCCATTGCCTTCTCCGACATGCTTCTTGAGCCCACGCTAAGTTGTGTCGGACATTTCAGTCGTGTCTGACTCTGTACGACCCCACGGCCTGCCAGGCTCCTCTGTCCATAGGATTCTTCAGGCGAGAGTACTGGAGTGGGTTGCCATGCCCTCCTGCAAGGAATCTTCCCCACCCAGGGATCGATCCTGCATCTCTTATGTCTCCTGCATTGGCAAGTGGGTTCTGTAACACCTCAGAAGCCAGGTCTAGAGCAGAGGACTGGCCCCAAGGGGGATAAAAAGGGAAGTGACCATCGCTCCCTCTGCCTTTACCTTTTCTGGAGCATAACTTGCATCACATTTGACTTCCTACCCTTAACACATGGTTGCATAGTATATAGTGCAGTCTTTATTTTTTTGCATGCATCATCTTAGTCCATTGGACAGTCTGTTAATAAAAACAGCTAGTATTTATTCCGGTTGTGCTATGCACTGGGCCCTGTGATAAACCCTTGCATACGTGAACTTGGTCCTTAGAGCAAACCTATAAAGTAGGAATTATTTTCCCATTTTTCAGATAAGGAGATGTGGGCTCAGAGTCCAGGATTCTGTAGCTTGGGAGTGGGGGAAGGCCTTCCTTACCCAAAATTTAGTCTGACTTCATGCTTGTCTTCTTATGCAGTTCTTCTGCCTCTGTTCTGACCTTTAGAGAGGTTTGGGGCTTTGAGGACTGGGTTGGGAATAACTGAGCCACGTTTACTGCTGTATGTTGGCATCTCTCTAACTCATCCTATTGCTTCAGGCAGGCAGGGAAGGGAAGAGGTCTTACTTAAAAACACACAGCTCGTAGCTCCTCCTCCTCTCAGTCTTCCTTGTCTATCGCCAGTTTCTAGAACTAGAGCTAGGGTGGAGCTCCCGAGTCCCAGACTGTCCTAGCAACCTGAGGGCTGGACCTGCTCCGCCTGAAGAGAGAGAGACTGGGGGCAGGTCCTTGATCAGTAGAGCTGATTGGCTCAGAGCCCCGTTCTGGGCTCCACCACCTCAGTTCACATTGTGCTCAGCCACTGTTCATGGGGTGCTTTGAGCACAGTCATTTTCCTGGTCGTAAACTCAATCTTCTCGCCTCTCCAATGGGGATGGTGATAGCCCTCGCCTGAGATGAGTGGAGTGGGGATTCGGTGAAGTGGAACCAGTGACCTAGCACACAGGACCAGCTTTGTGAACAGAAGCCATGGTCATCCACAGCCTTTCTTTCTAACCTCCCTGTCATATCTTAAAGCCCCAGAGAAGAAAACAAACCAGAATGGAACCAAAAATAAGGCAGTGGGATGTGAGGACATCCACGTCGGCAGGCAGCAAGTCAATGCTTATTTTAATTCCTGTTCCCACACACCAGCTTATTCACAAAATCCTTATCCTGCCTCACTAAAATAAATGTACCTTGAAATGAGAGATGGAGCTTATTTTGAGACTCAAAAAACATGCTCTGGGGAGAACTCTTTTGTCTGTTTCTCTCGTTCTTGTGGGAACTGTGTCCCCAGGGTGGGTCAGTGGACTGTGCCTTCTTTGTTTATGGATATGTCTTGGTTGAGGGGCATCTTACAGAATTAAAGGCAGACGGTAGAGGAAAAAATGATATACAGACATCAGCCAGTCATCTCACTGACTGTTACTGAGCACCTGCTGTGTGCTCAGTCCTGGGGTAAGAGGGACACACGCTTGGCCACCTTCTTTCTAGTTTTACTGTGATTTCCAACCTTGCCCACCTCCTCTCTGACTGATGAGATCAGGGTATGACGAGGAGCTCCAATCACTTGGTCAAAAACTAAGTGTGCCTCTCTAGTCTGTGTCAGACCTGGCCTTAGGTCTTTCGGTAAACTCTGCTAGAAAATAGGAAACTTTGCTAAAAAAATAGAAAAATGAGTTAGTGTCCAGTCATGGAACAATTCAAATGATTGAGTATCTGCTTATAAATGTATGCCTGGGCAGTGACTCTTAGTGTCAAAGGTGGCTAAAACAGGACTGTAAAAAAAAAAAAAAATGTACAGGTCCTTAAAAACAACAACAACAGGACGAAACACAGTTCCTGTTTGAGACCAAGGTTTCAATTTAGTTTTGGAACCAAAATAAACACACATGCAGCAGCAGCAGGTAGCACTACCCGCTGTGTAGTTATGTCCAAAATTGTGAGGTCCAGGCTGTCAGGGCAGTGGGGGTTGGGAGGAGAAAGCTCGCGTGGGCAGAGGAAAGAGAGGAGGCTTCTGCAGTGGGCTGGGGCTCAGCTGAGGCTTGTGATGCTCGGTGAGATGGGCAGAGTGGGAAGAAGTGAGCTTTCAGCAGGGAGAGGTGCTTACCACGTCTGCAGAATGGCAGGTGCCCACGGATGGTAATACCACCCGAGATAAGAAAGTAGTTTTTCAGTTTGCCAGGCATCAGATCATCCTCACAACCCTGCCAGACAGATGCATTAGCTTCCTATTGCTGCAGTAACAAATTGCCACAAATGTAGCGCCTTAATACAACACATATCTATTATCTTATAGTGGCTTAGGTTAGAAGTCCAAAACAGTATCTTCAGGGCTGTGCTCCTTTCTGGAAGCTCCAAGGAGGATTCTATTTCCTTGTCTTTTTTCAGCTTCCAGAACCAACCCACATTCCTTGTGGTCACTTCTCCATCTTCAGAGCCAGCCACAGTGGGCGGAGTTCTCACAATGCATCTCTCTGATCTTGCTTTCTGTTGTCACCTCCGTCTCTGCCTCTCTTTGCTTCCTCCCTCTTCTACTTTTAAAGACCTTTATGATTACACTGGGGGGTAATCCAGGATGCCCTTCCCATCTCAAGGTCAGCTGATTGACAACCTTAATTCCCCTGCTGCCTAAATTGCCTTTTGTTATGTAAGTTACCAGATTCACAGGTTCTGGGGATTAACATGAATATTTTTGAGGGGCCATTACTCAGCCTTCCCTGATAGCTCAGTTGGTAAAGAATCCACCTGCAGTGTAGGAGACCCTGGTTTGATTCCTGGGTCAGGAAGATCCCTGGAGAAGGGAAAGGCTACCCACCCCAGTATTCTTGGGCTTCCCTTGTGGCTCAGCTGGTAAAGAATCCACCTGCAATGTGGGAGAGTTCGATCCCTGGGTTGGGAAGATCCCCTGGAGAAGGGTACGGCTATCCACTCTAGTATTCTCACCTGGAGAATTCCGTGGACTGTATAGTCTATGGGGTTGCAAAGAGTTGGACATGACTGAGCGACTTTTTCTTTCTGCCTACCAAAAGGGGTATTATTATTATTCCCATTTTGCCAAATAGGAACCTGAGGCTCAGAGGCAGTGAGTGACTTACCCAAAGTCATAGACAGCCAGAAAAATTTAGAGCTGGGACCAATGCCCTGTTCAGACCGATGAGTGGCTCTCCATAGTCCGTTGGAGTCTATAAACTCTTGTAGGCATTTAGAGCCCTCTGGGCCCTTGACTCTGCATTTTTCCAGCTTATCATGGGAGGAGACCCTCGGGGAGATCTTGTTTGGAGCTTGAGACTTTCCCCTCCCTGCATTTCTATGTAACATTGGGTCTTTTCTTTCTTTCTTTTTTTTTTTTATGCATTTTATTTTTATATTTATCTTAAAACCCAACATTCAATTACCTTGTAAAGAGATTCAAATAAGTAAAAATCATGTACATTTAACAAGTAGTCATCATTTCTAGTGTTCTTTATTTCATTATGTAGGTTCATATTTCTATATAGCAACATTTCCTTGGGAACAGATGAATTACCAAATAGATTTGTTTGTTACCATTGTATGTAAGCAAGTTAGAGGTCTGGGTTCCCTTTCCTTTGAGGCTGTACTAGAGAAGAAGAACCTATTTAATTTGCATATCCTTTGCTTAAAAGCCCTCTTTTCTTAGAGCTCATGCTTTCTTGCTTTTTGGGGAGTTTACTTAAGGGTAGAGAGAAATGGAATTGCAGAGTGCCAGATGAGTTAACGAGGCACAATGGCCTGTCACCGTTCTTCCAAGGAAAGCCATGTGTCGGGCCAGACGCACTCCCCTTTAGTGGTCAGTCTTCCAGGGGTTTACTGAAGTGCCAGGAGTCTCTGTGTTTTCCATCCACTTTATAATGTGGTCCCAAGGCCCCTCCCTTGCTTGAAGAACCCCACAAAAGGCAAGGTGAAGTTCATATCAGGACCTTTATTGACTACCCTCTGCATTGGGGGAGAGTAGTCAAGAATAAAAGCCTTACCCTCTTGCACTGTTGGTAGGAATGTAAATTGGCACAACCACCATGGCAAACAGCATGGAGGTTCCTTAAAACGCTGAAAACTAGCATCAGTTCAATTCAGTCGCTCAGTCGTGTTCGACTCTTTGCGACCCCATGGACTGCAGCACACCAGGCTTCCCTCTCCATCACCAGCTCCTGGCACTTACTCAGACTCATGTCCATCAAGTCGGTGATGCCATCCAACCATCTCATCCTCTGTCATCCCCTTCTCCTCCTGCCCTCAATCTTTCCCAGCATCACAGTCTTTTCAAATGAGTCAGTTCTTTGTATCAGCTGGCCCAAAGTACTGGAGTTTCAGCTTCAGCATCAGTCCTTCCAATGAATATTCAGGACTGATTTCCTTTAGGATGGACTGGTTGGATCTCCTTTCAGTCCAAGGGACTCTCAAGAGTCTTCTTCAACACCACAGTTCAAAAGCATCAATTCTTTGACATTTATTAAAACTACCATATAACCCAACAATCCCACTGCTGGGCATATACCCTGAGAAAATGATATTTCAAAGAGACACATGTACCCCTGTGTTCACTGTGGCACTATTTGCAATAACCAGGACATGAAAACAACCTAGATGTCTATCACTAGATGAATGGATAAAGAAGTTGTGATAAATGTATGCAATGGAATACTACTCAGCCATTAAAAAGGAGCAAAATTTGGGTCATTTGTAGTAATGTGGATGAATCTAGAAACTGTCATGCAAAAGTAATTCAGAAAGAGAAAAACAAATATATGTTAATACACACACATATATGGAATCTTGAGAAATGGTACTGATGAACCTATTTGCAGGGCAGACGTAGAGATGCAGATGTAGAGAATGGACTTATGGACACAGCAGGGGAAGGAGAGCATGGGACATACTGAGAGATCAGCATTGGCATATTTACACTGCCACATGTGAAACAGATAGCTCGTGGGAAGCTGCTGCATAGTACAGGGAGCCCAGCCTGGCACTCTGTGATGACCTAGAGGGGTAGGGTGGGAGAGGGTGGGAGAGATGGGAGGCACCCTCCAGAGGGAGGGGATATATGTATACTGATTCACGTTGTTGTACAGCTGAAACTAATACAACATTATAAATCAATTATTTTCCAATTAAAAAGTATACTTCTTAAAAAATTGAGTCCAAGAACTAAAAATATGTATATATGAAAAGAATGAAAGCCTTTGGCTGGTTTCACTTTCTAGACTTCGGTAATTTTTAGCATTTTGAAATTTAAAAAACAAAAGCAGGGTGTGATTTTAGGCCGAGAGTAGAGGCAGTGCTCAGCACACAGTCCTACCTTCCTGCTTCCCTTCTGCTTAGCCTTCCCACCCCGGCCCCGCCAGGCTGCATCGGCCTTGCTCATCCTCCCTCATGCCTGCCTCAGGAGTGATTTTTTCCCTTCCTGTCTGAATGTCATCCCTTTCTCTGCATGAATGCACAGCTCTAACCCCACCTCCTGGGTGAAGCTTTCCCATTCTCCCAGTTGGAACGAATTCTCCCCAACCTCTACTTCCTTCGTTCTTATGATTTGCGTTGTAAGAGCTTTATAATCAGTCCATTTTCTCTTCTCAGAAGTCCAGTCGTATGGATAGTGTGGCAGAGACCTTGGCCATCTTGTTTTGTTTGGGTTTTTTTTTTTTTTTTGGCGTGTTCCCAGCATCTGGAGCAGTGCCTGACAGTTTGTGCGTATTGAATGAATGAGTGAATGGGTGTCTTTTCTTACACTAATGATAATAATGAATAATGAATTCGATTGCTTATTAAGAGCAGACACTGGGCTCAACATTTCATATGCATTATCTCAGTTATTTAATAGCATTCACAGCAACCCAAAGTCTAGTTTTACAATTTAAAGAGCTATGGTTTGGGGATTAGTTAAATTCTTCAGGTACTAAATAGTGAATCGAGAGCTCAGTCCAGGTCAGTCTGTTTCTAAAACCTGTACCTTTAAAAAAAATGACTGAGTGAGTGGCTTGCCAGACCAGCAGGCAGCATCAGCATTGCCTGGAAACTTGTTAGAAACACAGATTCTTAGAACCCAGCCCAGACCCAATGAATAAAAAACTCCAGCAATGTGTGTTTTATAAGCCCTCCTGGTCATCCTGACATCCACCCAGTTTTGAGAACCACTGTCCTAGGCTGTGCTGGGAAGGTTCTCATGTTCGGTGTCTGTTAGAATCCCTGAAGAGCTTTTAAAACTCTCGACGCTCAGGCCAAACCTCCAACAAATTAAATCGGAGGATCTAGGTTAAGGGGCAGGCGGTGGCCCAGGCTCAGCATTTCTTTTTTAACACTCCCCAGTTGCATCTAAAGCACAATAAAGAAACACAGATTCTTAGAACCCAACCCAGACCCAACAAATCAAAAACTCTGAGAGACTGCGAGAGATTGAGAGACCCACTTGCATATACACATACATATATATGTACATATATAGAAGATATATATATATATCTTCTATGACTGTTGAATGGATTCCTCCTTAGAAGAGTGCTTCCTAAGACTCAATGTGCAGATGAGGCACCAGAAAATCTTATTCCAGTGCAGTTTCTAACTCAGGAAGTATAGGGAGAGATCAGAGACTCTGCTTTATGCAGGCCACAGGGGATGCAAATACTCTGGCCTGGGGATCATGGGGGCCAGTCTTAAGTAGCACGGTTTTCCAGTCTAGACCATGCTGTCCAATAGGGTAGCCACTGGCCGCATCTGACTATCTATATGTAGGCCAATCAAAATTAAATAAAGTAAAAACTCAATTTTTCAGTCATACTAGCCACATTTCAAATACTTAAGAGTTTCACATGGCTAGTGGCTAAGATATTAGCGGAGATATAAAAAGTTTCCATCATCATAGACATTCTCCTGGACCCCACGGTTCTAGGATGTGAGTCTTGTGACGGAAAGTACTATGAACTTTTTCACTTTTTGTACAGCTGGGACACTCTTGCATGCAGTGGAAGCTTAGCAAATGTTTACTGAAGTTATTTTTAGTGGAAGGATACTAATGGTACAGTCTGTATCAAAAAGAATTAAATAGCTTTCTTAGCTGGATGCTAGGGAATTCATTAATATGGTGAGTGAAATGAAACCCCTCACTACCCCACCCAAACTGAATTAAATGCACTTAAGGCTTGCGTAGGCAAAAAGGTGTAATAGAGGCCCTGGCTCCAGCCCCACCTTTATCTCCAGAACTCTCAACTCGCTTTTGAGATCTGAAAAGAAAGGACTCTGGCTCCCCCTACAGGACTGTCCTGGAGTTTGCTGGATTAGAGTGAGATAAATCTGATAGGAGAGAAGGGGGACGAATGGTCAAGCTGGCAGTGCATGGTTAGCAGAGGGGAGGGCAGACTGACTTTGCCGTGCCGTAAGGTACCTGGCAGCTGATAGCTTGACTCAACCACCAAGGCCAAGGGGGTTCCAGGTCACAGCGCCCAAGGTCTGGAAGAAAGGGCCTTTGAGAGTCCCCAGAGGTCACCTACTCCAAAACTGAGATTGCTGGACTTTTAACTTCTACATCTGGAGTCTCTAAAGCTCAGAGCCTTCGAAGTAAACTCTTCCCTGTAGTCAGTAGTTTTATTTAAAATAATAATAAAGAAAATTAAAAGTTTTTTTTTTTTTTTTAGCTTCTCTTTTTGGGATTAGATGTGTTTTGGGAGTGGAGAGAGGTTGAAAGAGAAGAGGGGAGAGAAAGAACATGCTCTGAAAGAGAGTTCTTCTGTAACCAGAGTAGAGATGGACGCATTCATGTTATACATTCATATTATACATTCATACTATACATGTTATCTGTGTATGTATGTCATGTACATATAGATCATTCTCTCAGGTAGTATTCCGAACGATGCTGTGAAATAGGTGTCATTTTCTAAAGGGGGAAACCAAGGCATGGAGAGATTCAGTCACCTGCCGAAAGTCACAGAGTGGGTAAGTGACAGTGACTTTGGACCTGGACAATCTACCTTCAAGGTCCGTGTTTCTTAATAATGTACTATGCTCAAGATATAAGTGCAGGTGGCCATGATACTTACACCTTAAAAATTAGTCTAGCAGTCTTGTCCTATAAGATCGAAGACTAAATGCAGTTTCCTCCTTGCTCCAGTCCCCTGACAAAAGGCAGAAAGACTCCCTATCAGTATTGCATTGGTTCTCCCAGGTGGGAAAGGAAATTGAGAAGCAAAGTAACTCATTCCATTCTTTGGAAAAATTGAGTTAATGATAATTTCTGTAACTTACCAGCTTCCAAAGTACTTTTTTAAACTTTTTTTTTTTTTTTTTTTTTTTTCCAAAGTACTCAGCCCCCTCTTCTGAGCTTCTTGCTTTATTCCACATGCTGCTGCTGCTGCTAAGTCGCTTCAGTTGTGTCCGACTCTGTGCGACCCCATAAACGGCAACCCACCAGGCTCCCCCGTCCCTGGGATTCTCCAGGCAAGAACACTGGAGTGGGTTGCCATGTCCTTCTCCTAATTCCATATGAGCACCCTAATAAGTGGAAATAACCCGTGTTATTGCTTTTGGTGCTGTGGTGGTGGTGCTCAGTCGTGTCTGACTCTGTGACCCATGGACTGTAGCCACCATCCAGGCTCCCCCGTCCCTGGGATTCTCCAGGCAAGAACACTGGAGTGGGTTTCTGTTTCCTACTCCAGGGGATCTTCCTGACCCAAAGACTGAGCCCAAGTCTCCTGCGCCTCCTGCATTGGCAGGCAAATTTTCACCACGGCGCTACCTGCTGTTAATCCATCTTGAATGGACCGTCATGTTAGAGATTATGGGCTCTACTCTTTGCCTGAGCTTTTATTTTGTGGGGTGGGGGAAGCCTCATTGGCACCATGCATCTCAGCAATGGCATTGAGACTGAATTGCTGTTGTGGGACAAGAGAAATGGACTTATTAAGTTCTGTTCCTGTGACTGGGCTCTGAAGAAGGCAACCCCAACAAAGTGGAATGATAAAAGCTTAGAATTTTTTTTTAGGAAGCTTTGCTGTCCCAATAGCTGCTATAGCTGTAGAGAGATTATTCCCTGTAGGAGATTTCCAATTGTGCTTCCTTGATATTGCTTTGTCAGGGACATGCTTTAAATAAGATGCCCTCTGTAGGTAGCAGAGATTCTAAATCCTCTCTGACTTGTACAGCTCTGTGATGTGCCAAATTGGAAATAACATTCTAAAATGAATGTCTTCCAGGAACAAATTCAGCAGTAGGTTTCCACCGATGCCAAACACTCTCCAGATGGCTGTACTTCATCTGGGGTATTATTGGAACAGTCTCCCCAAGCAACCTAAATCTCTAGGACTGGACGGATATTTACCTTCCAGTCATCTTAAAAGAAAAATAGATGTCTCGATTCTTCTCGATGAGATCAGGGCCCCTGACGGACTGGCCTGGCTAGCTGACCCAGTAGGGAGAAAAGAAGCATGGGGACGCGGTGCTGAGACACTTGTGCACTTATTCACCTGAATACCTACTCAGTGCAACTCACTGATTCCTACCAGTGGCCCACAGATGGGGAGAGCATGCTGCTGCTGCTAAGTCACTTCAGTCGTGTCCGACTCTGTGTGACTCCATAGACGGCAGCCCACCAGGCTCCCCCATCCCTGGGATTCTCCAGGCAAGAATACTGGAGTGGGTTGCCATTTCCTTCTCCAATGCATGAAAGAGAAAAGTGAAAGTGAAGTCACTCAGTCTGTCCGACTGTTAGCGACCCCAAGGACTGCAGCCCACCAGGCTCCTCCGTCCATTGGATTTTCCAGGCAAGAGTACTGGGGTGGGGTGCCATTGCCTTCCCCGGGGGAGAGCATAGCTCTGCCTTAAAAATGTTGATAATTTAACTGGATGGGTACTTTATAAGGAAGAATGAATGATAAATGTATAAGAGTTTGGAGGAGGAACAGAGGGTAGAAAGTTGGCCATCCCAGCCCAAAGTCGATCCCAGGTATCTGAAAAGTAAGCATATTCCTCTAGAGCGGTATTGGTTAGCACATCACTTGGGAATTCTTTAGAAGTGAAAGTTCTAGGGCCCATACCCAAACCTATAGATTCTTTGGGCGGGGCTGAGGAATTTGGTTTAATGAATTATCCAGGTGATTTTAATACATGTTGAACTGTATATTAGATACACTAATATATTAGTGTACACGAGTGTATATTATAGTAAACTTGGCAATATACATGAGAATTGCCTGGGAACTTTGAGACTCCCCCGCTATCGCCAAGCCAGGCTGTACTTCAGACCAAGTGTGAATGGCTGGGGTAGAACTCAGTCATTGTAATGCTGAAGAGTTCCCTGGTTAATTCCAATTTTCAGCCAGGTTTGAGAAGCCCTCCACAGGAGTGGTAATCAGAAACATACCTGGATGCCTGAAAAACTTAGAAAACAAGAGCAAGTACATGGGATCCCCTTGTACTATTGAGTACAAGATCTATTGAGTCAGAGTGTTTGGTCATGATAAAGGACAGTTGCTTTGGAACACTCACATGACTTATTCTGCATATTAATAGATCCGTGGTTCTCAAACTTTGGCGTGCATCAGAATCACCTGGAGGGATGGTTAAAACACGGATTGCTGGGCCCCATTCCCAGAGTTTCTGATTCAGTGTATCTGGGTTGGGACCTGAGACTGTGCCTCACTCACAAGTTCCAGAGGAATGGCTGATCCTATTAGTCTGGGGTCACACCCTATGGGGCTTCCCTCGTGACTCAATGGTAAAGAATCCACCTGTAATTCAAGAGATGCAGGTTCCATTCCTCGGAGAAGGCGATGGCACCCCACTGCCACTCTTGCCTGGAAAATCCCATGGAAGGAGGAGCCTGGTGGGCTGCAGTCCATGGGGTCGCTAAGAGTTGGACACGACTGAGCGACTTCACTTTCACTTTTCACTTTCATGCACTGGAGAAGGCAGTGGCAGCCCACTCCAGTGTTCTTGCCTGGAGAATCCCAGGGACGGGGGAGCCTGGTGGGCTGCCGTCTGTGGGGTCACACAGAGTCGGACACGACTGAAGCGACTTAGCAGCAGCAGCAGGTTCCATTCCTGGGTCAGGAAGATCCCCTAGAGGAGAGCATGGCAACCTGCTACAGCATTCTTGCCTGGAGAATCCCATGGACAGAGGAGCCTGACGGACTGTAGACCATAGGGTCTCAAAGAGTTGGACACAACTGAGCGACTGATCACATGCACACTCACGCACACGCTGAGAGCCTCTAGTCCAGCCTAGTATGAGACAAACTTGACTTCTGGTATTGGCTGTTCTGCCAGTTTCCAGGATTCTTGTATTCTAGTAAACCTTGCTATCTTTATGTACCAAAATATCAGTTTTTTTATTGTTGTAATCCCTTATTTTAGTATGTTTTTTGAATTAGAATCAGAATCATTTATATCATGAGATATATTTTAGCTTGAACAGAGGGGCCCTCTCTAGAAAGACCTCTGATCTTTCATGTGTGACTCTGTGCTAAGATATGTCAAGTCCTGTGTTACTAGTGAGATAAGGCCCTTTGTTTGTGCTTATTAGTCACTCATATTTCCCCCAGAGCCAGTTTGGGTTAATATCTCTTCCTAGATTCCCTTGAACTGGCATATTGGCTCATTAAGGAAAATAGAAAGAGGATGTCTTGGAGATTTGGAAAGAAGAGGTGGCGAGAGAGAGTCCAGGTTCATTTCTCATCCTTTCCCTCAAGCCTGTCCTTCTCCCTCCTCTGGGATACAGTAGCTCAGTATCCCCTCAGTAGCTCAGCTAAGGTTCTCCAGGGAAAGATTCTGTTAGGGCCTGCCTCTCCTCACCATCCGGGATGATTTATTTTAGCATATATTCTTTCCAAGTCACTCTACCTGGACATACTAAGATGCCCAGGCCTAGACTTTGGCCTCCTGGCAAAAGTTAAGGGCAGATGATGGGCAAATGAACAGAGCTCCATTTTTAATGAAACATGTTGTATTTCTAGAAATAAATACCAAATACCAGCATGACACCACTTTGCTCCCATATGACAATGACTAAATTCAACTTCTGTCTTCCCAAATGAAAATTTAGCAACCTATCCCACAAAAGGTACTGTTCACTTTATTATTTCCTGGGTGGATTGAAAAACAGCCTCCTGGACAGACTAGGGGCACAGCAAACTGTTCCTTTTTGTAAAAATTCAGTCTCGCAGTCTTTGACCCTTATAGTCTTATCCATCCTCCCTTTCCACTCCTGTTGTCTGCCTCTCTATAAATTTCTCCCCTCTTTTCTCCAACCAGAACTACCGAGTGCCACCCCAGACCAGTGACAGATATATCTCATCTCCATGACTTAGGTAGTCCCCCTATCTAGCTGTCCTCTCTGAACACTTACCTGAACTCAACCAGTTAAAATCTGGCCTCTTCTAAAACCATTAACATCTGAATCTTGAATGGGCGATCTTCTGATATTTGTTGTATTTTTATAAGGAATATTACAAGTCATCGCTTATCAAGCTAGATCGGGAATGGACAAATCTGGCTTGCTGCCTGTTGTAAATAAAGTTTTATTAAAACACAGCCACATCCATTCATTCACATATTGTCTTTGGCAACAAAAGACTAATGGCACACACAGTCTGTAAACAATTTACTACCTGGATTTTTACAGAAAGCTTGTGATCTGACCCCTCTAGATCAGCAGCTACATTTTATACCCTTGTATATTCCTCTGAAGTCCTCGTGCAGTTTTGCACACAGTAAACTAATAATCAGTTTTGATAAGCTAGGCATGAACTTTCCTCTGTTATCAGTTAGTGACGTTCTAGTAATGTGACATTTTACTTTTGCTGCTGTTATTTTCACTAGAGGGACCATGTATTCTATATCAGGTAAAAGCCCAAGCTCTTTCTGCACCTGTCTCATTTCATCCTCCTAACAGCCCTATGAGGAAGAAGAACCTGGAACCTAGGGAGGTACACCATCTCCTTAACAGTATGACTTCTGCAAGTGATACGGTAAGGGTTTGAACTCAGGGCTTTGTGGTCTCAGAGCCCAAGCCTTTAATTACTACTAGGTAATCACTGCTCTGGCTTCCCAGATTGTGCAGTGGTAAAGAATCTGTCTGCCAATACAGGAAATGCAAGAGACACGGAGTNCCTCCCTTTCCACTCCTGTTGTCTGCCTCTCTATAAATTTCTCCCCTCTTTTCTCCAACCAGAACTACCGAGTGCCACCCCAGACCAGTGACAGATATATCTCATCTCCATGACTTAGGTAGTCCCCCTATCTAGCTGTCCTCTCTGAACACTTACCTGAACTCAACCAGTTAAAATCTGGCCTCTTCTAAAACCATTAACATCTGAATCTTGAATGGGCGATCTTCTGATATTTGTTGTATTTTTATAAGGAATATTACAAGTCATCGCTTATCAAGCTAGATCGGGAATGGACAAATCTGGCTTGCTGCCTGTTGTAAATAAAGTTTTATTAAAACACAGCCACATCCATTCATTCACATATTGTCTTTGGCAACAAAAGACTAATGGCACACACAGTCTGTAAACAATTTACTACCTGGATTTTTACAGAAAGCTTGTGATCTGACCCCTCTAGATCAGCAGCTACATTTTATACCCTTGTATATTCCTCTGAAGTCCTCGTGCAGTTTTGCACACAGTAAACTAATAATCAGTTTTGATAAGCTAGGCATGAACTTTCCTCTGTTATCAGTTAGTGACGTTCTAGTAATGTGACATTTTACTTTTGCTGCTGTTATTTTCACTAGAGGGACCATGTATTCTATATCAGGTAAAAGCCCAAGCTCTTTCTGCACCTGTCTCATTTCATCCTCCTAACAGCCCTATGAGGAAGAAGAACCTGGAACCTAGGGAGGTACACCATCTCCTTAACAGTATGACTTCTGCAAGTGATACGGTAAGGGTTTGAACTCAGGGCTTTGTGGTCTCAGAGCCCAAGCCTTTAATTACTACTAGGTAATCACTGCTCTGGCTTCCCAGATTGTGCAGTGGTAAAGAATCTGTCTGCCAATACAGGAAATGCAAGAGACACGGAGTTCGATCCCTGGACAGGGAAGATAACCTAGAGTAAGAAATGGCACCCACTTCAGTGTTCTTGCCTGGAAAATTTCAGAGGAACCTGGTGGGCTACAGTGCATAGTTGCAAAGAGTTGGACATGACTGATAGAATGCATGTGCAGACCTCCCTCCCCTCAACCCCCCCTCCCCCCGACACACACACACTCAATCTCTGTTCACTACTAACCTTTATATGTGATGAGAGATGGAAATCTTCAAAAACCCATTCAGGGAGATGAGGCTCATAAGCAAAGCTGGCATGTGGTAAAAAGAGAACGAGGAGGAGGCAGTCACCCTANCACACACACACTCAATCTCTGTTCACTACTAACCTTTATATGTGATGAGAGATGGAAATCTTCAAAAACCCATTCAGGGAGATGAGGCTCATAAGCAAAGCTGGCATGTGGTAAAAAGAGAACGAGGAGGAGGCAGTCACCCTAAAAGCCAGCACCTTCTTGGATTTTGTTCACTGGGCTCTTCACTTGCCTTATGCTAATCTCAACCCTAGTTAAGAAACTATTATATTGGCCATTGTTTTATTATTTTTATTTTCTCTTATCCACTCAACAGACCTTAAAACAACTGTGATGTGTTGCTGTGTTGGCCTTGGAGTTTAAACTGAGTAAATTGTCTTTCCCCTAAGGTGGGAAAGACAAGTCCATAAAGCCCAGCTTGTAAACCCAAATGTTTACAGGAACAGGAAGATGACAGATGAGTGAAGCCTGCCAGGTAAAGCAGGTCTCTAGCTGCAGAGTGATACTCCTCTTGAAGGAAGCATAGCTGCTGATTCTTTGACCGATTCTTGCTGTATTCTTGCTGTATTGACACCTTCCCATGTCCAGTGGCAACTTCTCCCCTCCCCTCCCCCTCTCTTTCTTCGCCCTCCAACCCCCTTTCCTCCTTCCCCTCCTCCTTCTCTTGCCCATCCCCCTTCCTCCTCTCCCCTCCTCCTCCTCCTCTGGATCAGTTATTTTTGACCATAGCGACTTGCCTTTTAGAAACTGATATAGGCTATTTCTCTGCTTGGGACACAAGGAATTTTGGTGTCTTCTTTGTTCAAAATGGTCTTCTTAGACTTTATTCCCTTTTACGACATGCCTATGACGTGGTGTCACTGACCAGGTTATAGCAGATTCACAACTAAATATTCTTAATATGGTGGGTGAACATCTTAGGTAGCTTAAGACATCATAACTTGACTTTGCAAACCGAGTCAGAAATCCTTTCCCAAATGTTATGGCTATTGGAGTTATGTGTACATTGTTTGAAGACCTCTTATTCTGAGTTTTTGGGTTGTTGTTTTTTAATTCATCTTAGGGGATAACGCATTCGCTTCCCTCCCGTTAGGCAAAGCACTCCTACTCTGGTGGAGAGGAAGGGACTGCAAACACAAAGGGACCCATGAGAAATGCAGATGCCACACACTTTTTCCTGCACTCACTTGCCCATAGGGACTGTCCTTTCAGTAACTCAGAGGCTCTCTGCAGCCCTTCACTTCAGCACTGCTGCCTTTTCCAGGCCACTGTTCTGCAAAGATTTGCTGTGCAGTGCTGCCCCCTAGTGAGAGAAAGTAGGAATGGACGCCACAGGAGCTGCTGTCCTCAGAAGTGACTCTTTCCTGAATCCTGGTTAACTAACCTTGGCTGAAATGAGGTGTTACGTTTTTAATGCCGAAAAGATAACCCATTCCTCAGAGGGTCCATATACTACGTGGAGAGCCCCCAGACGATGACTGTCAGTGCAATAGCTAGGATTTTGAGAAGGCGGCATATGTTTTTAGGCTAAGCATGTGCTACAACCACTCACCTTAAAAAACCAAATCTCAGTGGATATCCAGGGCAGGTCAAGGAGAGACATTCTAGCCTCATTCCAGAGTGAATATCTTACCTGTTTCACTAAAGGGAAGGACCATCTCCAACTGTCTATATAATCTTGTTAGGCCCAGGAGGATATTTCCTTGCATCTTTTGACTGAGTTGGTTTGGGATTTGAAAGAAATATTGAAATGATCTGCCACTTTCCTTTTTGTACATCAAACTGCTAGCTTCCAAAAATGAAAGAATGCACAGATTCTGAATATACATGTTTGTCAAACCTAAACAGAAATAGGAACTTTATTAATAAACTTGAGCGTAGTCATAATACATATACTTTAATATAGCAACACTGATATATGAAACAGAACTGCAGTGTTGAAATGAGACGCCGCTGTGTTAGTAGCTATTATTATTTCATTCTTTCCTCCTGGGAGGTAAGTTGGCAGAGTATTACCATTGATTACCATTGGGTGGATTTCATAGGTCATTTCTATAAAAGATAATAGAGCTTTTCATATAATGTGCTTTCGGTCCTCTAGTAGATGCAGAATAATATGAAAAGAGACTGAAAAAATGGTGAATATTTTTTTATCGTGAGTTGCATCAACTCATTTCAGGGAAGAGAAAGTTGTTTTTTTTTTTCTTCTGTTATGACATTTATGTCATTTCTGTTGACTCTCTAGCTAGACTTTATCTCAGCCAAGTTGAAAAAAATATATTTTTTAGATGGAAAAAAAATGATGGGAAGAAACCATAAAAGAGTGAGAGCTACAACAGAAAGAAAAGCAGAACTCTGGTTACCCTCTTGCCTTATGGAAAGTTTAGAGTTTTCAAGGAGGAAATGCATTGGAGCAGTTGGCCGTTTTATTCCAGGGCTAACAGGAATCCTGGGTGCTTTGTGGTTGGTGAAGGGGCACTTCAGTTATCTGACTCTGCTGTTGAAGGAGATAGTTCACAGGACAAGGAAAACAGGTACCCATAGGTGGAAATCTCCTTTTGACCAAACCACTTCCATAGGATGTAGGTAGCAGAGGAAAACAACAGCTTCCAGTGGGGAAAGTGCTCTGGAGTCATCCTGGAAATAGGTTTTCAGAGCCGCATAGGTTCCAGTATCTTGTAAAAACAATCACGTGTGTGTGTGTGTGTGTGTGTGTGTGTGTGTGTGTGTGTGTGTGTGTGTGTGTGTATGTCTAGGAGGACAAGCGGGGGCTGATTCCTGTGTGTTTGTGTGTTTTAAAGTAGCCGCCCATGTCAAAGTTGAGATCTAAAAGTGTGTGTGGAAAGAAAATCCTCATGATTCCTAGCTCTCATGAGCCAGTTTATGAAGCCCGCGTCCTCTCTCTTCTCTGCTGGTGTGTATTCAGCCTGGCCACCCTTAATGCTGAAGACCTTGAGCAGACCTTGGCTGAAATCCCAAGATATACTCCCTGTGCTCTGTCAGCAGTGATCTGTGGAATGGATTGGTGTGGGCCGCGTCGCCTTGGGCAGAGTTCATGTGTCATTCAGGAGACGATGCATCAGGCTGCAGAGGCAGACGGAGGCTGCCTTATGTCCACGGAAATGAGTGAATCAGAAAGCCAGATGGGGGCTGGCTCTCAGGATGTGAGGAATCGCAGAGAGCAAAACCAGAGGGACTTGGGAACAACATGTCCTTTATTGCATGTATGAGAAAACTGAGGCCCAGGGATGCCAAGGAATTTGCCCACGTTTCTTCTAATTAGTTAGTTCTTCCCTGTATTCAGCACTGACGCCTGCGTGCCTCTCAGGGGTCAGGCTTTGTTCTCCTCACTGGGATTATGAAGAGTGTCACACAAGGAGCAGAAGCTTGTCACAAGTCAGTCTGAAAGCGAAATCTGATTGTGAACCAAGAGTCTAGGGGCAGAAAAAGGGGGAAAGGACAAAAAGAGATCCACCTTGGTGTTGTACAGTTTGGGCACTGCTTTGAAAATCTGTAATGATGATAGTAACTATCAGTATATAATGGTGAGTCAGCCTGTGTGCCTTTTCTTAGCACCCATCAGACTTGCCATCACAATGGTGCTTGGAAGGTTATTTCTTAGTCTCTTTATCCTGCTTCAGACGCAGACTATGAGTCCCACCATGCAGGTACCTTTTTTTGGCCCTAATTTTTTTTCTTTTTATCCCTAGCGCCCTCCAAAACACTTGATAATTATAATGATCCAGCTCTAATTAGAACAAGTTTAAGTGCGCTAAAAAGTTCCATTTCAGAGAATAGCCACAGAATTAGTAATTGGTACATATTCACTGATACTGTTCCTCCTTGGGTCTAAAATTCCTAACAGTGAAACAATAATTACCCCAAAGGGAAGAACGTTTTTCTTTCTCTATTCCACCAAGGATTCTTTGTTCAGACTAAATTTAAAGACTTTAATGTCAGAAACCCAAAAGGATGAGGGCTGGAAAATGGAGATAAATAAATCATGTTTCCCACTGAACCAGGAATCAAGTTCCCTACTCAGCCAGCCTAGAGGAGAAGCCTAACATAAGCTAATTACCATACCATGTGATATGCTGTAGTCAGACTATGTACACAGTCTTGCATCTGGGTCACCTATACACATGTTAGAGAAAGGAATGATTCATTTAGTAAAGGTAGTATTCATTAAGTAAACAATAAAATGGTAAGGCTACCCAAGTTCCGTTCTGTAAGATAAGGATCAGCAAACTTCTATTAAAGAGTCAGATACTAAATGTTTTAGGCTTTATGGGGATGGGCATGCTGTCTCTGTCACAACTATTCAACTCTGCCTTCCAGCAGAAAAGTTCTCCCAGACAGTATGTGAAAGTATGGACCTGGGTATATCCCACTAAAACTTTGAGAACACTGAAATTTTAATTTCATCTAATTTCATGTCCATGAAATATTATTGTAATATTTTTGAATTATTTAAAAATGTAAAAAAAAAAAAAAAAGAACTCTTGGCTTGAAGATTGTATAGAAAGAGGTACAAGGTCAGATTTAGCCCCCACAGGCTATAGCTTGGCATCCCCTGATATAGGAGTAGATTAATGGTTAGAGTAAAGGTTTTGGGAGATTTTTCAATTGATTGATTGGTTCATCCATGCAGGCATTTGTTGAGGACCTGCTCTGTGCCAGGCTGTGTACCAACCAATGTACATATAACAGAAATAAGACACAGTGTCTGTCTTCAGACGGTTTAGGATCTAGTTAAAGAAGATACTTCTAAAAAATAAAAGTGTAATACACTGCTATATTTAAAATGGATAACCAACAGTGACCTACTGTAGAGCACAGGCAACTCCGCTCACTGTTATGTGGCAGCCTCTCTGGGAGGGGAGTTTGGGCGAGAATGGGTACATGCTTATGTTTGACTAAATCCTTTTGCTGTGCACCTGAAATTACCACAGCATTGTTAACTGACTATACTCCAATACAAAATAAAAAGTTTTAAAAAATAAAAATGTAATAAACATTTATAGTGCCGTGACCTAAGCTCAGCACAGGGAAAGGTTCATGAGTTCTGTTCATGGAGATGGAGTTCTTTACATCATGGCCTGAACGATGCCCAGAAATAGGAAGGAGCCACATGAAGAAAGGCTCGGAAGCAGTTTATTTTGTCGGACCCGAATCCCTCTCCTTCAGGTAGATGTGATGACAGAGCCCTGGAAAGGCAGCTCTAGGAGGAAGGGCTCATATCTGCCAGGACTTGGAGTCTTGGGTGAAGCAGTTTGCAGTGTGCCCATCTGATCTCGGAATTGTCTCTCTGAAAATCTTTTAGAGTCCACAGTCTCCAGGGAAGCATGTGGAGAACACCTGTGGAGAGAAGTCAGGAGGGAGTTAGCTTGGAGATAGGGTCTGCTTGAGAATCAGAATCTCGGGGAGAAGTCTGTGTCCATTAATGCAGAAGCAGGAGTTGTGGAGGGGTTGGGGAAATCAGGAGAAATATTTAAGGGAAAAGACCCTGATAGGCTTTGTGGCTGATGGATGTGTGGAGGATGTGGGAGGTAGAAAAAGTCTAGAATGACTGGTTTGGATGTCCCCTCATGAATGGTACCATCCCCCTCACAGACAATAGGAAGGAGGACATGTTTTAGGAGAGAGTACATGGATCTTTTGTGCTTCCTTCTTTGGTGAATTTTAAGAGAGTTCTCATCATAAGGTTTGATTCCTGTATCTGTAAAACAGGAATAATTACTTCTGTACTTCTCTGGGGAAAGAAGTGGGGAAAGACTTGGAATGACCAGCCTCTCTTGGCAGTCAGAATGATGATTAGTCACCGGTATAGAGACAAGATCATTACCCTCAGCAGGTCGGATCTCTGAAGGATGAGTCATGACTGTGTAGTAAATAACCACACTGTCCACTTCATTAATATATGTGAGGCACTCTCGAATTAATTAGGGATTTGCAGCCTACACCTTTCAACTGTCACAAGCATCTTTCCAACATTCTCCATTTTCAGATTGGAAAATCCATATTGATGGAGTGATTTTCGCACTGTCAGTTTGCCTAGCTAGTGCTCAAAAACTTCCTGAGTGTTCTGTCTCTCATTCTTTGTCTATTGCAGAATGGAATTTGTCTTTATTTTCCATGCAGATTTCACAAATTCTGTTAAGAACCATTGCTTTAAAATTTTCAGATATTTCTCATCTAGGTGAAGTGAAGTGAAAGTTGCTCAGTTGTGTATGACTCTTGAAATTCTCCAGGCCAGAATACTGGAGTGGGTAGCCTTTCCCTTCTCCAGGGGATCTTCCCAACCCAGGGATCAAACCCACGTCTCCCACATTGCAGGCAGATTTTTTATCAGCTGAGCCACAAGGGAATCCCAAGAATGCTGGAGTAGGTAGCCTATCCCTTCTCCAGGGGATCTTCCCAACCCAGGAATTGAATTGAGGTCTCTTGCATTGTGGGCGGACTCTTTCACAACTGAGCTATCATGGAAGTCTAGGTAAAGTGAAGTCGCTCAGTCATGCCCGACTCTTTGCGATCCCATGTATAGTAGCCTGGGCCAAGCTCCTCCGTCCATGGGATTTTCAAGACAAGAGTACTGGAGTGGGTTGCCATTTCCTTCTCCAGGGAATCTTCCCAACCCAGGGATCGAACCCAGGTCTCTCATATTGTAGACAGACGCTTTACTGTCTGAGCCACCAGAGGAGCCGAGGTAGAGACCCCCAAAATAACCTTTGCCATTGACTTTTATTTTTTATGTTTTTTATTTTCCATTTTTTCTTACATCTTTTTTTTTTTTTTTTTTTTTTTGCTGAAGTATAGTTGATTTGGATTTTCCAGACAAGAATACTGGAGTGGGTTGCCATTTCCTTCTCCAGGGGATTTTCCTAACCCATGGATGGAACCTGGGTCTTCCGCATTGCAGGCAGACTCTTTCCCCTTTGAGTTACCAGGGAATCCCTGTATTAGTTTCCAGTATAGCACAAAGTGATTCAGTAATACATATATATTCCTTTTCATTATAGGTTAGTGTAAGATATTGAGTAGAGTTCCCTATGCTATCCAGTATGTCTTTGTTTGTTCTCTATTTTATATGTAGTAGTGTGTGTATGTGAAGGGGGCTGCCCAGGTGGCTCAGTGGTAGACTCCACCTGCAGTGCAGGAGGTGCAGGAGACGTGGATTTGATCTCTGGGTCTGGAAGATCCCCTAGAGCAGGGCGTGGCAACCCACTCCAGTACTCTTGCCTGGAGAAGCCCATGGATAGAGGAGTGAGCCTGGTGGGCTGCAGTCCATAGGGTCGTACAGAGTCAGACACAACTGAAGCAGCTTAGTACACACGCACATGTATGTTAATCCCAAACTCCTAATTTATTCACACCCTCTTCACTTTCCCCTTTGGTAACAGCAAGTTTCTTTTCCATGTCTATTTCTGCTTTGTAAATGCATTCATTTGTATCTTTCTTTTTAGATTCCACATATAAGTGATATTACATGATATTTGTCTTTCTCTGGGTTTTTAGATAATTTCCTTAGAGAGTAAAAGTATTTAGAAAAAACCATTCCTAGCTCCTCTCAATTGGCTTGGATTTTCCCAGTCTCCATTATGATCAAAACTAGAGGCAAAGATACTATCTGTCTGTTGTAGTCAGAAAACAATAAAACTCTGTCTGTCTTAATTTCTGACAATGGAAAGTCGTCCAGGAAAATATTAGTAATGATACAGGTAACATAAGGTTAGACACTAAAAGGTTTTGCATAAAACTTTTCTTGTTTGTCTGTTTCTGGCTGGTTTTAATACAATAATCTATTATATTCCAACTAATGGTTTATTTCTCCATCACCAACAATTTTGCACCTTTCAGAATTCCTTTGGGGATTTCAGAGCAAATGGCCTTAAGCATCAGCTTAACTGAGCGCTTTTCTTGGCTTGTTAGAATCGTTGTGCCCACAGCATCACCTGCGCGGGGCAGTAATTCGCCTGCTGCCCTCAGTTGTGCGGTTCCTCGCTTATAGGATTAGGGTTCATTTTACATAAAAGGACACTTGGAATGGGGCTACTCAGAGTGCTGGTTTTGGGTGCTTTTAACTGGGGCCAAAGTAATAACAATTTGAGGAGACTCCATGTACCTCTTGGAGCCTGGAAAAAGGTAGAGAAAGCAGGATTTGGGGATGCAATTTGAGATTAATACATGATTCAACAGATAATGTGTTAATCTTAGCGCTGCACCTGCCTTGCATGGGATACTGCAAAACATAAAACACACTTTCAGCCTAGAGTAGCTTATTTTGGTTATGAATGGGGGAATTAAAAATACCCATTTCAACAGGAGTGTAAAGTCTTAAAGTCTTTGATATATATAAGATATATGACAATATATATAGCAATGAGAAGGAAATGGCAACCCACTCCAGTATTCTTGCCTGGAGAACCCTATGGACAGAGGAGCCTGGCAGGCTACAGTCCCTAGGGTCACATAGAGTCAGACAGGACTGAAGCAACTTAGCATGCATGCACGTATAACAATATATATAACAGATTAACATATATTAAATATAGTTTAATATATAAAAGTGAAAGTGAAGTCGTCATTCGTGTCCACCTCTTTGCGACCCCATGGACTGCATCCTACCGGGATCCTCTGTCCATGGGATTTTCCAGGCAAGAGTACTGGAGTGGGCTGCCATTTCCTTCTCCAAGGGATCCTCCGGACCCAGGGATTGAACCTAGTGTATTTTAAATATATGTATGTAAAATGTATATCAGTATACCCTCATATTTATACATAAATATGTAAATGAGTAAAATTAGTCCATAAATAAGTAATTGGGTTAAATTTACATATTAACATATTAATAAGTGAAAGTGTTCGTCGGTAAAGAGTCTGCATGCAATGCAGGAGACCCAGGTTTGATCCCTGGGTTGGGAAGATTCCCTGGTTAAAGGAATGGCTACCCGCTCTAATATCCTCGCCTGGAGAATTCTATGGACAGAGGAGACTGGTGGGCTGTAGTTCATGAGATCGCAAAGAGCTGGCCATGACTGATTAGACCAACACTTTCACTTTGCGTATTGGTAGTTGTATAGAACAGAGGAATACATAAACAGTTCAATAATAGCACTGAAGAGCAGCTATGAGAAGATGTGCACTGAAATGTACACAGACACATGTTTTATTTGATTTAATTCACATATTACCCATATGTTGACTGCATGAGACACACACATATCTATACACACATCATTGAGTTCAACTTTTAGGAAGAGAATAACTAAATGATAGAAACTTGTATGCTTGACTTTCTAAGATCAGGTATTTGGTCTGAGCACAAGGCCGTAACTAATATTCAAAGCAGTGGGTCCAAATGGAAAATTCTCCCTGTCCTGCTCACCTTGCCCTGAGTGAATGAATGCGGCATCAGCAAAACAGCTGTTGTTTATTTCCCTACCCCACATCTGTCCTTGAAGACCATCACGTGGGCGAGGAGCGGGCAGACAAGCCTGCGGCAGCCTTATTGAGTGAACGAAAGAGCCTTGGAGAGACCGGGCCTCCTAGAAAAATAGGCTTGTAAGTCAAGAGGAAGGTGGCAGCTCCCTGTGGAATTTGGTGGCCAGAATGAAAGCAGGCCTGAATTATGGGTTGTTGAGTCTTCTGCTTGAGCATTCAATTCTTAGCTTGAAACAAGTCGCAATGCCAGAGCAGTGTATATAGGGGAGGAATGGCCTCCATGACAAACAGAAACTGGGCTGCACAGGATGGCTTCAGTTGGCATGTCTTTGTGAGAAACATGTTTCTATGACTGTCCCGCTGCATGAAAGCATTTTGTGAATGCTGTTGTATTTAACCAACTCTGTGAGTAGGGCTTCTTTCTCTCCCTAGTTTGACAGGTGTGGATAAGGATGTTCCAAGAGGTCTGTGATTGGTCCCATGTCTCACACCTGGAAAGTGACATGGCTGGGGCTGGAATTAAGGCTCTTTTTTCCAGTCACCTCCCTACTCTGATATGAGAACCATAGCATGGCTCTGCCTTCTTAAGTGTTGACCAGTTTATGCTTAGATGAGGGGAATTATTCTCTGGTTAGGGAGCCCCCTTTGTGTGGCAGTTGAAAGCAGAGAGATATGCCTGTTCCATGGGAACTTGCTGAGAAAATGGGATTTGAGTTGAGCCTTAAAGCATAGTTGGAGTCTGACTCAGTGGAGTGGAAGGGGAGGGGTGTTCCAGAAAAAAGCATAAGGTAAGCAGGGGGAGGAGTTTGCCTGCTTCTTTGGGGAGCCAGCAAGTAGATGAGTATGGATATTTCTGAGTATTTGTATGTGTGTGTGTGTGGTGGGGGGTAGCTGATGGATCTGCGTGGTGGCAAAAAATAACTCAAATGGATTTACCTCAAATAAGGCAGAATGGTTGAAGCCCTCTTTGAGAAAGATCAGGAAATTCGAGGAGAGCCTTTCCTGTTAACCCTATTATGTGCCTTCTCTTTGACGACCTCCTACAGATGCACAGTAGATGGAATTCATCCACTTACTTGTTGACTCACTCCTTCCTTTCACTTCATTTTGTTTCATTTGACACACATTTCTTGTGTACCTACTGTGCTGCAGGCACTGTTAGGTCTTCGTGAAGTTAGTAAAAGAAACCCTCAATGTTAGGCGAATTAATATATGAATGAGTGAACAAAAGATACAGGACAGTAATGTAAGAAGGAGGAGAGAGGACTTCCCAGTGGAACAGTGACTAAAACTCTATGATCCTGATGCAGGGAACCTGGGTTCAATCCATGGTCGGGGAACTAGGCCCCACATGCTGCAACTTAAACCTGGTATAGCTAAATAAACAAGAGTAAAGGCAGAGATAGAAAAAAAGAAGGAAGGGAGGAGATGGAGGTACTGGACTGTTTTTGTGTTTTCCTAATACAAAAGCAAGAAATGTCATATATTTTAAAAACTGAGCTAGAATACCATGCTGGGGGCTTAGGAAAAAATCAAAATGTGTGAGAGCTCTCTTCAGGCCTTAGATGGCTTATGGTAGCATCTTAAATTGCTGGCAAAATTATGACCTTGTAATTCACAGCTGTGTCGTATATTCCTTAGCATACAGTGTGATTTATATACCAAGTCAGTCGCTTTAAAAAGGAATGGGGAAAATACTCACACAGCAGAACATTTATACAGTGTTGTTATTTTTAACATATAATTCTTTCATCTAAACCTGCAGTGATAGGAGGGGTGGTGTTCTGTGGGTCAAGGTTATTGACATAGTTCTTGCAGGGTGGGGTAGGGGTGTGAGGATTACTTACAATACTTATACACTGGGGCTGGGCTACAATATCCAGAACACAGAATCCTACCCACTGTCTCCTAAAGAGAGCCATCCCCTCAAATCCTTTCTTCCCATGAAATTATACTAAGCATTACCGAAGCTTCATCTTGACTTGCATTAAACCCAGGCAAGAAACTTAACTTTTTCTGGGAATTGTTTCTGTAGGACAGCTTGTCAGGAAGCCATAAATGGGATTTTTTTCAACATGTTTTTCGAGTCAGTATGGTTTTGATCCCTGTGAAGGAGTAAGGGAAGGATCAGGAGTAGGCTAGGACCTGTGGGAAATATCAGAGTCATCCAAGTCTTCCTTCTGTGAGAAGGTGACGGGAGAGAGGAGCCCATAGCCCAGTAATCAAGGGTGAGAAGCTCTGCAAGTTGAGTCCAGAGACCCAGCTGTGGTCCAGGCTGGGCCCCTGCCAGTCTGGTTGACCATAAACAACTCACTTGTAAAAAGGACAGGAGCTCTTGCCTTTGGTACCTAAGAGAGTTTTTGCAAAGATCAAAGGAAATAGCTCTTTTAGTCCTGAGCCTATGGCTAGGATTGTTTTTCACTTGCTCTGCCTGTTTCATTCTCCTCTCGTTGCACACAGCCCTTTCACTCCAGTGAAGGGTCTCAGGGACAGTGACCTGACTCAGACTTCCTTCTCTCTCAGTGCTTTTTCTTTTGTTTAGTCTCATTTCTGTCTTTCCACTTATTCCTGATTGTTTTCTCTGAGCTTGTTAAAAATCTGGTCTCTTGCCTGGGTAGGGCCTGTTTGTATTCCTTTGATGTGACCACATGCTTCTCTAGTTAGATCCTTCTCTCTTAGCTCATTTCCTGCCTTCCCCCGACCCATGGGGCACCAGAAGCTAGGATAATAGAGGCAGTTCATTGTTGAGCAGAAGGACCTTGCTGGGCCATTTGGGATGCAGGTGACCAGAGGCTATGGCTCACTGCACTGGTCCTGGAGAAGGTGCCAGGATGCCTTCCCATTAAAGGCAGTGGGGCTTGGAGGGCACAGAGGTGTTCTGCTCAGAACCTCCTAGCCTTTAGCTATCCTTGAGGAACTTGATCTTAGGATGACGGGCAAGGCACTAGGGCTTGGAGGATACTGCAGTGTCCTGTTCAGAACCTTCCAGCCTTTGGCCATCCCTGAGGAACTTGACCTTAGGATAACGGGCTTTGATTTTGGTTGGCATGTTGCTTCCCCAGAAACCCTGAACTTGCTTCCAGTCCCTCCAAGATAAGCTCTTACTTTATTCCAACATGAAGATCTTATTTTATGAGATCAAGAAAAAGAAGTCCAGATATCTTAATTATATGCTTCCAAAGTAATTTTTTAATAATTTTTATAAAAATGACATACTGTCACTTAAGAGAAATGGAAGCAACAGAGAAAATGCAAAGAAAACATCAGACTAAAGCATCAGAAAATTTTTGACAACATTAGGTGAAGATCATTTTAGACATCTCTCTGTGTATTTGATAAATGAATGTTAGATAAACAGAAATTTATATGAAATGAGCTCATACTGCATATGCTGCTTTAAAAATAAAAATGTCAAATTTAAATTTATTTGAATATAATAGGAAAAATTGAAGTGAGGGAATTGCTAAACATCGTAACTTTTAGTTCCTTAAGGCTGTGGGTATGATTAGGAGAAAGCAATTAGGAAAACTAATGGAAGGAGAGTCATGTTTTAACTTTATTTTTTAATTTGAGGTAATAAGGATGAACTTTCTGCTGTGAAAGGAGAGAAAATTGCCACATTTACATTTCCTCCCACATCCTTTCCCCACACAAATTAGTTATGTTATTATTTGTAATTTGTCACGGTTTTATAATATTCTTTTCTAGAACTAGAGTTCCCATTTTCATTTGGTTTTAGTTAAGAATTTTAAGATGTGAGATGCTTAGCCCAGGTCCTGTTTTTGCATAGCTTCTTCTTACAGGTTTAGTGCTGATGGTATGGGGAAGGAAGATCCTTGAGTTGAGGTTCAGGATTATACAGGATGAAATCTCTTGGGTGGAAGGGGTGCAAAAGGGGAGAGGAGGCCTGAGCGGCTACCAGTCATGGACCTAAGGGAAGTAAAACAGTGCAGGAGTGTTGTTGACCTCAGGATCAGGACTGCCTAGCCGTGAACCCTGCTCCATCACCTAACTGCTGGATGGGCTTGGGCAAACTCTTTAACCTCTCTGTGCCTCAACTGCTGCATCTGTATAATGGGAATAAATTACCGCCCCCCTCTTGTATAGTTTTGAGGGAGTGAAATGAGTTGCTTAAAAATGCTTAGAAAGGTATCTGACCCACTGTAAATGTTTCTCTTATTAAAAAAAAATCATGCTTTTTGGAGACCAGTATGTAGCTGGTGGTAAAGCCTGTTCTAAGAACCTCCCATGCATTTTCCTTCTCTAACCATTTTCAGGAATCTTTTTAAAAATGTCAAATCTCTTTCAGTCTGATCATGTCATTCACTTGCTTTTCAACTCTTTTATGCCTTCCCTCGCTCTTAGACTAAAACCCAGTATTCTCCACACGGCCTCCAAGGCCTGCCATTGGCTGCTCCTTCCCTCTTCCAGCCCCGCCGACCGCAGGCAACAGGTGTCCTCGCCCCGCATCAATAAAGATCTCAAGTCAGGATCCTTATGGGAGGGGTTTGTGTAGGAGATTTGAGAGGCAGGTGACATTCACTGAGTGTCAGCTGTGTGCTCCACAGTGTTGGATACTCTGTGCTGTATTTTACTCAATCTTTATAGCAACCTATGGACTGGAGTCATTTTCCCATTTACAAATGATACTGGAAAGATTATTTAATCTCTCACAGGTAATAAGTGGCAGAGCCAGGACTGGAAGTAACTGCCAGTTAAAGGAGGATGATGTGGTAAGCACCAACCAACCTCAGACAGCTTGCAAGGAGCCCTTTCTTTGGAGGCATGAGCTGAACATAAGGTTGTCAGAAAGAGTAATTTCAAATTGAAAGCTAACACCAGCATGAGCCTAAGAAATGAAAAGTAAGGGAATCATCAGTGTGGGTTTGAGTTCACCAAGAAGGAGGTGAAATCAGAGGATTTGGGTGGAAGTAAGCAAGCCTCATATTTGTCAGCAGAATTTGGTGGGGGTGGGTGAGTTGAAAATTATGGAATGGTTTCCTGGGTAAAATTAATCAGTCTCAGGCCTTCTTTTCCCGAAATGTGCTTCATGGAATTCTATGTTACAGAGAAAGTTGGTAAGCATTATAGAAAAAGAACACTATGGTTGAGTAACTTTGGCGATTTCTAGTTTAATTAAAGGATTTCTTAACTGCAGGAATTCTCAGAGCCTTTAATATACTGGTACTCATTGTCAGTTTCCAAGAACAGTACATGGCACCTCTCTGGACCTCTTCTGATGGCCTTGGGGTAGTGTTCATCTACTTGGCATGGCCTTCCAGGGGTTAGGGAAGAGCCGCAGCACCTCCTTGTTCTCACATAACAGGAACAAGCCCTCAGGAAGTGGAGGCACAGTGCCGAGAGCAGTGATAATGCCAGGTCAATTCCATATGGGCTTCCCAGATGGCTCAGTGGTAAAGAATCTGCCTACCAATGCAGGGGGTGCAGGTTTGATCCCTGCATCTGGAAGATCCCTGGAGAAGAAAATGGCAACCCACTTCACTATTTTTTTTGCCGGAAAAATCCCCTGGACAGAGGAGCCTGGTGGGCTATAGTCCCTGGGGTTGCAAAGAGTCAGACATGACTTAGTGACTAAAAACAACATCATTTCTGTCTACTGTTTCATTTAAGCCTTACCACAACCCAAGAGGTAGGTTTTATTATTCCCTGGTGAATAGACCCTGTTGATACCCCCACCCACATCCCCTTCCTCTTACCTCTCCTGCAGGTGGAGGTGGCTGGAATTTGAGTTGCCAGCATCAGCATGTCTTTGCCTGGGGTCTTGCTCCAGTCACTGAAGCCTACTTGTGGGCCTCTAGGTCATGAGCACTTAGGGATTAATGGTCCCCTCAGCCAGTGGAGAGCTTTGGATGCTGCCTTCTGCACAGTCCCCCATGATACTTGCTTGATAACTTTTCATCGCTACCTTTTTCCCCATCCTTTTCTCATGTCTCCCGTCCCCTCCTGGTGTTTCCTGAGATCATCTCCCAAATAAATAATGGGCAGCCAACAGCCAGTGGAGAGCTTTGGATGCTGCCTTCTGCACAGTCCCCCATGATACTTGCTTGATAACTTTTCATCGCTACCTTTTTCCCCATCCTTTTCTCATGTCTCCCGTCCCCTCCTGGTGTTTCCTGAGATCATCTCCCAAATAAATAATGGGCAGCCAAATTCTTTTCTCATGTTTTGCTTTGGGGAAAGCCACACTGAAATAGTCCATTTTACCCGCCGCGCCACCACCCCCCCCCACAAAAAAAAAGGCAAAACAAAAATACAATAAAAAGAAAAATTGAAAGTCTCCAAAAGGTTGCATAAGGTAGCCCAACTCGCAGGTTATAAATGGTAATGCCAGGGTTTAAATTAAATCAATGAATTTATTGAGCACCTAATATATGCCTGGAACTAGCCTAGATGCTGAGATGATAGGGAAAAAAGAACCCTCTGTCTTGAACAGTAAACAGAAATAAATTAGTCCAGACCTGTCTTCAGAGTCTCTGCCCTTAACCAGAGTACTCTACATACTCTCTAAGCATAGATGCTTGACCCCTTCTAACCTAGGAGGCCTTTTTCACATCAGACCCCTGTGTCAGAAGCTGTGATATTCAGCTCCTATACTGCCCTTTAGGCCACCCCAAAATGTATCTAATAAAGGCTTTTGGCTCATGATAAGTGCTGGAGAAAATTGCAAGATTCTCCCAACTCAATGATTTTCCTGCTCAGTGTAACATCTTTCTCAATTAATGAGTTGCAGTTAGCATTTATAAAAAGAAACTGTTCCATAAGGTGAGGCCATTGAGATGTAACACTTGTTCCAAAGCTGTCCTCCTGGTGTGAGTGGGATCATTTGGAAATTAGGCATCTTAATAAGCTCCAGCATCCAATGCATCTGGTCCAGCTGGGCGGGCAGGCTCTGAGACAGACACGTGGAAGTTTACAAGAGTGAGTCCCTGCTCCCAAGACAGTAGCCTCTGTTCATGGTTACAGAGTAGCTTCAGAAATTGTAGAGTTATGAGAATGATTCTTAGTTTTCCTTTTTGGCAACTTAAAAAAATATTCTTTCTTTGTTCATGAATGACCTCTAGAAGCACAGAGACATAATTACAGAAATTTGATGTGAAAGAGACGTTAGAGGTTATCTGCTACCAATTCTTCGTGCTTCTTGATTCCTCCTCCCCCTGCTGCCTGCCACTCCCTCCCTCCTCCTCCTTCCTTTCTTTCCTCAAGTGAGAATTCTAAATCATAAGGAGAGAAAATGACTTGTCTAAGGTGACAGGGTATGCTATAACATTCCTGAAACTAGAACCCACTTAGTTCAAACTGTCATACAGATATTCTTTCCATACCCACCAGAAATCTTAAATCTGTATGCTTTTTCTTCTCTCTCTCAGCACTTCAGACATAAGAATTCTATTGACAGGAAGTCTACATTGTCAACCAATGTATCGTTTTCACATCATCTCTGGATTTCTGCCTTGTGAACCATGCTCTCAGCACTCTTAAGATATTCATAGTCAGTTCCAATAAATGGTTATTTATTTGCTATTTTTCACTTTTGCTTTTATTTATTTATTTATTATTATTATTATTTTTTGCTATTGTTTGTGCTTCTTTAGAGGAGGGAACATGTCTTACATGTCCTGGCCCTAACAGCTCCCTCTAAAGGACCAAACGTGGTAGGGATGCCATGAATTATTGCTGATTAATTCATGTTTTAAATCAATGTTCTTCCCCTTGGTTTGCTGGGTTTAAAACTGGCTCCCGTTGATTTCCTCTCTTGGCCCCTCATGCAGTCAGTGAAACAGCCACAAGGAAGGTATCTGATGGAAGAAGAGGGCAGGGCTGTCCTCTTTTACCCACCCCCACCCCCCAATTGAATAATCAGTCCAGAATAATAGTGGGTTGATTTTATTTGCAAACCCACATCTCAGGCAGGCCATTGGTAAAGAAAAACAGCATAAGTAATAATGCAAGTGTGTTTTCTGTTTACATCCTCAGTTTGTCTGTGGCAGGAAGAATCCACTTATTGTTGATGATAAAGGAGTGACCCACCTTATTTATTTTCACATAAATCACGTCTCGGCAGGCATTTTCATAGTCCCAGACCAGCTTGCTGCTGTTTGTCTCATCTCTGAGATTGTCCTGCTGTGGATGGGCTGTTTCGTAGAGATCAAGAGTCGCTGCCTAAGCGTGATCCATCTTCATCAGTGAAGTGATAGACTGTAAGGGCTTTGAGATGTTATCTGTTGCCACGTGACCATTAAGCAGATGGTTTTGTGCCTTCTGCCCTGGTTCTGTGGAAGGATGACGATTTCAGTCCTCAGCTCCTGTCACTCAGAGCCTATAGGCAGAGATGAGTGAGGCCGATGGAACTGGTGGGGGTCAGTGAAGCCTGCCATTCAAACTCATATCAGGGACCTCCTTGTGCTCAGGGACAAATCAGGGTTAGGAGATGTAGGCTGAGATTGGAGATGGATTATTCCACTAAGCAGTGCTAAATGTAGATTTGAACTGGGCAGCCCCATAGCTCGCGGTCTTGCCTAATAGATACTGTAACTGCCTGAACCAGTTGGCAAAGGTTTTGAGCAGAACAAAGGGTTTATGAGCTAAGCGCAACTTATATTCATTTCCTCATTTCTTCAACACAATATTTAGCGAATATTACCGTATGCTGGATACTGAGGATACGGGCAGAAAGAGACATAATTTATGTTGCTATTTATTTTTTGGAAGAATATGCTGATGAAAGCACATGAGCCAAGGACTTTGGAATCACAAAGTGGGACTTGCTTTTGATCTGGACAAATTGGTTTATACCTTTAGCATAGCTTTATTCAGAACTTATTAGAAACATGATGCACATGGGGAAGGGCATGACAATCTATCCTTTGGCAGAAACTTTTTCTCCTCTTAGTTTAAGAAGATTTCCAAGTCCTTGTGTATCAAAACCAGGGATGTGAATCACCCTTGTTCATCAGGGGAAAAATCATTTTAAACAAAAGCAACGTGCCTGGCTGTGAATTACAGATTATACACAAAGAAGAGGGACACAATCCCTGATCTTGAGGAGTTCATGGTCCAAAATGATGTATAAATGCATGAATTAGGCTAGGAAAATAAAAACAGCATGATATCAGACACTGCAATGAGTGTTTCAGGGAACAGAAGGAAATACCAAGAGTTACTAGCTTGAAAAAGCACCTGTTGACAAATTAGTCCTCCTTCCCTCAAAATGTCATTAAATCAGAGGCTGGCAAGCTAGGGCCTGCAGGCTAAATCTGGCCCTCCAGCTATTTTTGAAATAAAGTTTTATTGGAAGGCGGCCAACCTCATTTTCTTATTGTCTGTCGCTGGTTTTTGCACTACAGTGGGCAGGTTGAGTAGTTTCAGCTGAGATTGTGTGGCTCACAAAGCCCAAGAGACAGTTATTATTGGCCCTTCATCGAAAAAATGTTGCCACCCCTGATTTCAATTATCCAAATTTATCCTGCTGTTAATTTAAAGCATCAGAACAAAGCATAGCTGGTGGCAAATTAATCCCCCCCCAAACCAAACGCTTCATTTTCATCCTCTGAGTTTACCTTAAATTAATTTTGAGCATCAAAATTAAACATAGCCAAATCCCGAAGGCACCTGAGGCCCTTATGAAAATGTTTTTACTGACCTGAGATTCAGTGTTCTGCTTTCTGCCTTTATAGAGAGGTAAATCAAGAGCGCCTGTTTGGAAGAAATGCCTCTGTTCTTTGTAAACTATAATTGAAGATATAATTCACGGTGTTCCTCAGTCTTTATTCAAAGCCTCTGGCACAAAAATTCTGCTTGAACTTAATTTTAGGACAACGTGGATCTCTGAATTGACTTTATAGGTTTTCCCAGTCCATGATCACAACCCTGGCATGTTTCTCTCTTGCCATAGGTGACCGAATAAATGCACAGCCAGTTTCAGAGAGGAACTTAGTAATGGACTCATCACAGGTGCCAGAGCTGGGACTAGGGTGAGGCGAGAGGCATAGGGTGCAAAATTTAAGGAGGCACTCATTCTCAGGGCAATGAAAGGTGGAGTTGGCCTTAAAATGTGGTACCTCCTTAAATTTTGTGCCCTAGGTGCCTCTTCAGCCTCACTCTTGTCATGTTGCTGGCAGGTGCCTGGTGGCATCCATTCCCTCTACTTCCAGAAAGGAGGAGCCCTGTCCTAGTTTATCCCTCTAAGGAGGTTTTGAATTTTTTCTGATCACATAAGCTGATTCAGAGCATCCCTGGTGGCTCAGTGGTAAAGAATCCACCCGCCAATGCAGGAGATGCAGGAGACACAGGTTGGATCCCTGGGTCAGGAAGATCCCCTGGAGAAGGAAATGGCCACCCACTGCAGTATTTGTACCTGGGAAATCCCATGGACAGAGGAGTGTGGCAGGCTACAGTCCATGGAATTGCAGAGTCAGATAGGACTTAGCAACTAAGCAACAACAAATTGATTTGGGTTCTCCTTGCAGTAGAAAGGCGTACAGATCTCAAAAATCAATCAGTGTGTACTTCAGTGACCAGGAACTGCCATCTGTCCCCTCTGGGTCTAAATGTCAGGCAAGAGGGAGGCACAGACCATATGTCAGCTTCCCGGTGGGGGCTCAGCCTGGGACGTAGGATTAGGGAGGATTAGGCCGGTTCTCTTCATTGAGCTCAGGTTTTCATGTTGAGAAAGAGAAGGGGATATTGGATGAGGCTGAATCTGTTTGTCTGCAGTATCACGTGGTATGTCAGGACAGCCGGAACCTGTGATTTCGGAAGTGGAGGAAACTGCAGGGATTAGGAAGTTCAGCGCTAGTGGGTGGTGATGAGAAGGCTGGGGAGGGTAGAGCAGGCTGAATCTCAGACTGTTCTGCCCCTTAGATGGTTAGTTCTTGGGAGGAAGGGAGAGAAGGAGGGAGACGAGGAGAAAAGGAGGGAAAGGAGGAAGGAAAGAAGGAAGAAAGGAAAAGAAGGGAGGGTGGGATGCAGGAAGACGGTGTACAGTGCAGGGAGGCAGACGGCCTGGAGATCAGGCAGCGTTTTCTTGAATAGCAGAACCAGAGACCAAAGCAAAGTACCCTTTTTCCTTGTAATTTGAGGCCTGTGGAAACACCACAAACTTCAAATCTCCAATATTGAAAGAGGAGGGCTGTGGGGAGATGACCTGCTGCTGCTGCTGCTGCTGCTAATTCACTTCAGTCGTGTCCAACTCTGTGTGACCCCATGGACAGCAGCCCAACAGGCTCCCCCATCCCTGGGATTCTCCAGGCAAGAATACTGGAGTGGGTTGCCATTTCCTTCTCCAATGCATGAAAGAGAAAAGTGAAAGTGAAGTCGCTCAGTCTGTCCGACTGTTAGCGACCCCATGGACTGCAGCCCACCAGGCTACTCCGTCCATTGGATTTTCCAGGCAAGAGTACTGGGGTGGGGGTGCCATTGCCTTCCCCAGGGAGATGACCTGGGAGACACTGAATTCAAGGGCTGTGGGGAGATGACCTGGGAGACACTTAATTCAAGGGCTGTGGGGAGATGACCTGGGAGACACTTAATTCAAATAATCTGGAATTTGGGAAATAAGTTATAGTACAAATAATATGTACCTGGTCATAAATTCATCCTTAAGAGATGGGCTGGCTCTTTTGCCAAGTAAAAATAGGTCCATGACTTGCCTACAGGTGGAGTTGGTTTTAGTTCATAATTTGCCCCTTTCTTCTTTATTCTCTGCACCCTCTCTCCTCCCCCATGCCCAGGTGGTACTCTAGTTTTTCTTTCACCCCCAACAATTCCTTATTTCTAACCTATGGATTATGATTCCTAGGCAGGCATGCATTTTAATAGGACCAGATCATTAGACTCAAGGAAGAGGGACCAAGTATGGGGACTTCAGAGAAAACCAGGAGTGGGCACTGCTTATGTAACATATTCTCTGTTAGGCATTGAAAAACATATGTTAAATCAACTTATTTTCCCAACCTCTTAGAGGCATAGTTATTTTTTTATATTTTATGAAACCTGAAGTGATAAGCTTGCAGGTTTAAACCCATAAACCTGGGTTTATGCACCGAGGTTCTCTGCACAAGGAAGGAAGCCAGGGTTCAAACCCACATCTATCTGATACTTAAGTCATTCTTACCATGCAATACTGCTGCTCTAATGGCAAAATTTCAGTCATCAGTGAATGAGTGAGGGGAAAAGTATTCATTTGGGGGGTCTTCTGCTAAAATACGATATATAGGTAGTCACCTTTCCTCTCCAGCTAAATACAATTGTAGATCATAAACTGCTCCACAAAAGGGTTAACTCCTTGGGGATGGATTTATAACTAATCATACTTGCATCTGCAGTGTGTTTAGCTCAGTATGTGACTCATGGTAATAGTAATAGCACACACTCATTGACATTATGTACCAAGGATGATTTGAACTGTTATAGATACATTGTTTTATGCCTAACAAACACCCTCTAGGTAGGTTACTGTTACTATTCCCATTTTATAGTTGAAGAAACTGACACTGGGAGTTGAAGAACTTTGCAAATGTTCACTCCCAAGCAATGGCAGAGCTGAAATTTGTATCCCATCGTTCTGGGTCCAGAATTCTGCCTCGCTTCCCAACAGGTACTTAATTAAAATCCGTAGTTGAATGAATGTGCTATCACATCAGTTTGTATAGGATCTAGGGAATTGGGTATTTGTCGATTTCACCAAAGGGTTCAACTGTGTCAGTTAAATGCTTGGTCAGTATTTTTTAAAGAATGGATTAATATTCCTATGATTTTCTTTACTGATTCCCTCACTACCCCCAACCCCATTCTGTTGATCAAGGATGATGTTTCACATTGGCAACAGGGGACCTTCAGAAACAAAACCTCACTGAATCCCATAGGGCAGCAACCATGGGATGCACAGGACCATTTTTCAGGGTCATTTTTCATAATACTTAGATGCCCAGAAAAATGCAACCAAATTCATTTGAGTGTGTGCATATATTTGCGCAACTTCCCAGGTGGCTCAGTGGTAAAGAATCTGCCTGCCAATGCAGGAGACACAGGAAATGTGGATTTGATCCCTGTGTTGGGAAGATCCCCTGGAGGAGGAAATGGCAACTGACTCCAGTATTCTTGCCTGGGAAATCCCGTGGACAGGGGAGCCTGTGGGGCTACAGCTGGACACAACTGAACGACTGAACAGGCACACAGGCATATGTTTGCATAGAATTATTTTAATATTAAAAACATTATCATTAAAAAACCCTGCTTTTATGGCAGACAGTTTTATTTTGAGAAGTTTCCCCCTATTTTAAGGGTCAGGGACTTGAGGCAGAATTTGGGAAATTTTCCAAGAGCATGTGGATCATACATGCAGATGCCAGGACCCAAATTCCAGCAGTCTGGCTCTAAAGGCCACATCAACAGGGTCTTCTGAAGAAGGTGGCAGACCTGTTCTGTGGAGAGAGGAAGGGGTTTGATTATTGATGCTGGGAGGCTATGTTGCCTGTTCATGATAGGGTGTCTGTGGCTGGGAGATTGATCAGTCTGGCCAGGCCCTAAGACTGGGCTAGATTGGTTTGGGAATTGTCATTTAGCACCTCGTGTCAATCTCTGTGCAGGGACATTATTTAATCTAGACAGTCACCCGTGAAGTAGTTTTAACCCTTCTGTTTGAGAGATGAGGAAAGCGAGGCTCTGGGCTTGGGGCAGGGGAATGGGTCACGTAACTTGTCCTACTCCTCAGCTATCATGGTACAGCTTGGGTGCAAATCCTCTGCTGTCCATTAAAACAGCCGTCTTTTGAAGTCACTGGGGTCTCCCTTCCATCCTGTCCCCTCAGAGTTGGGAGGGAGTTTAGAGGGTTAAGGCAGAGGACCTGTGTGTGAGGCATCAAGGTCAGTGGCCCCCGAATGGTATTAGACGCCTCTGTTGGAGTTCCTCTGCTGACTTCTAGGAGGCAGCCTTTCTCAATATTTTTAGTAAGGTATGTTCAGTTCAGTTCAGTTCAGTCGCTCAGTCATGTCTGACTCTCTGCGACCCTATGCATTGCAGCATGCCAGGCCTCCCTGTCCATCATCAACTCCTGGAGTTCACTCAGACTCACGTCCATCGAGTCGGAGATGCCATCCAGCCATCTCGTCCTCGGTTGTCCCCTTCTCCTCCTGCCCCCAATCCCTCCCAGCATCAGAGTCTTTTCCAATGAGTCAACTCTTCGCATGAGGTGGCCAAAGTACTGGAGCTTCAGCTTTAGCATCATTCCTTCCAAAGAAATGCCAGGGCTGATCTCCTTCAGAATGGACTGGTTGAATCTCCTTGCAGTCCAAGGGACTCTCAAGAGTCTTCCATACCATAAACCGCATGGACCTTAACGGTGCAGTTCAGTGAGTCTTGACGGATGTATGCAGCAGTGTGAAATAGGCTGTCATTTATCTCAGGATACAGAACATTTCCATGACTCTGGAAAATTCCTTCATGCCCCTTTCTTATCAATATCTGCCCTCTTCCCTCAAACATAGGTGATCATTATCCTGATTTCTGCCATTCTAGCTTATTCTTGCCTACCTTTGAACTTCATTTAGGTGGAATCAGATAGGATATTCTTTTTTGTGTATAACCCCTTTCACTCACAGTCAGGTTTTTGAGATTTATATGTGGCTTGTAGGATAGATGTATGTTTAACTTCAAAAGACACTGTATCATTTTACAGTTCCACCATTAATGTCTGAGAGTGGTAGCTCCTTTGTTTCTCAACTTTCAAAATTTTAGGCATCCTAATGGATTTGTAGTGATGTTTTATTGAGGTTTCAGTGTGCATTTCCTAAAGTTCTTTGTCAGATAAGTGTATTGCAAATATTTTATCCCGATCGGTGACTTATCTTTTAATGATCTTAAGTGTCTTGATGAGAAGTTTCACATTTTAATGCTGTTTATCACTTTCAAAACAGCACTTTCTGTTTCCTAAAACATCTTTACCTACCCCACTGTCCTCTAGATCTTCTCCATTGCCGCTTTTACAAGATTTATATTTAGCTTTTACATTAAATCTGTGATCCCTCTCAAACTAATGTTGTGTATATTATTAGAAAAGAGTTGAGATTCATTTCTTTCCCTTTATAAATATACAGATTTTCCACTACCGTTTATTGAGAAATGCCCCCTGTCCAATGGAATTGCATTGGTACCTTTGTTGTAAATCAACTTTCTGTATACATGTGAGTCTATTTCTGGCCTCTTCTCTTTCATTAATCAGTTTGTCTTTGTTTAGGCCATAAAACACTGTCTTAACACACTTAATTACATGAAGACTTATAGTTTTTATTAGAAAACAGTGTTGTATTTTGTCAGACTTCTCCCTGACATCTATCAAAATGGTCATATGAATTTTTTAGTGTGTTAATGTGGTAAATTACATTGCTGGTTTTCATTTGTTAAGCTAGTCTTATATTCCTGGAATAAATTCCAATTGGTCTTGATAATTGATCTTTTTTACATACTTATAGATTAATTTTCGGGGAAGGCATTTTACTAGTATATATTTAAGGATTGTTGTACCTATGTTGCTGAGGTGTATCAGTCTGTTAATTTTTTTTTTTTTTTGGAATGCCCTTGTAGGGTTTTGATGTCATGGCTATGCTGACATCATAAAGCAGTTTGGGAATTGTTTCCTCTTCCTTTACTCTGTAAAAGAATTTGTCTAATATCAGCATTATTTCCTTCTTAAATGCTGGTAGAAGTCTCCAGTGAAAACCATCTAGACTTGAAATTTTCTTTGTAGAGATTTTTCTTCCCCTCAAAATAAAGTTTATTGGAGAGAAGAATTTTTTTTTAAGTTCTCTTTTTTAAAATTTTACTTAGATGAAATATAGCTGATTTACAATGTTTTATTAATTTATATTATATTGCAAATTGACTCAATTATACATATGTATATGTTCTTTTCATATTCTTTTCCATTTTTTTATCACAGGATACTGACTATAGGTCCCAGTAATATACAATAGGACCTTGTTATTTATCCATTTTATATGTAATTGTTTGCTTTGCTAATCCCAAACTCCCAGTCCATCCCTCCCAACCCTTCTCCCCTTGGAAACCACATGTCTGTTCTCCGTGTCTGTGAGTCTATTTGCAGATAAAGTCATTTGTGCTGTATTTTAGATTCCACATATAAGCAATATCATACTCTTTCTGGCTTCATTCAGTGTGAAAATCTCTAGGTTTATGCTGCAAATAGCATTATTTCATCCTTTTTATGGCTGAGTAATGTTCAACTGTATATATGTACCATATCTTCCTTATTCATTCATCTGTCAGTGGATGTTTATGCTGTTTCCATCTTTTAGCTATTGTGAATGGCACTGCTATGAACATAGGGGCGCATGTATTTTTTTGAATTAATTACCCTTTGTCTCGGTATGTGCCTAGGAGTGGGACTGCTAGATGGTACGGCAACTCTAAGTTTAGTTTTTTGAGGAACCATCATGTTTTTTCCATGGTGGTTGTACAAATTTACATTTCTACCAACTGTGTAGGAGGGTTCCATTTTCTCTTTGTGGAGAGGTTTTTAATTGANTTTATCTCAGGATACAGAACATTTCCATGACTCTGGAAAATTCCTTCATGCCCCTTTCTTATCAATATCTGCCCTCTTCCCTCAAACATAGGTGATCATTATCCTGATTTCTGCCATTCTAGCTTATTCTTGCCTACCTTTGAACTTCATTTAGGTGGAATCAGATAGGATATTCTTTTTTGTGTATAACCCCTTTCACTCACAGTCAGGTTTTTGAGATTTATATGTGGCTTGTAGGATAGATGTATGTTTAACTTCAAAAGACACTGTATCATTTTACAGTTCCACCATTAATGTCTGAGAGTGGTAGCTCCTTTGTTTCTCAACTTTCAAAATTTTAGGCATCCTAATGGATTTGTAGTGATGTTTTATTGAGGTTTCAGTGTGCATTTCCTAAAGTTCTTTGTCAGATAAGTGTATTGCAAATATTTTATCCCGATCGGTGACTTATCTTTTAATGATCTTAAGTATCTTGATGAGAAGTTTCACATTTTAATGCTGTTTATCACTTTCAAAACAGCACTTTCTGTTTCCTAAAACATCTTTACCTACCCCACTGTCCTCTAGATCTTCTCCATTGCCGCTTTTACAAGATTTATATTTAGCTTTTACATTAAATCTGTGATCCCTCTCAAACTAATGTTGTGTATATTATTAGAAAAGAGTTGAGATTCATTTCTTTCCCTTTATAAATATACAGATTTTCCACTACCGTTTATTGAGAAATGCCCCCTGTCCAATGGAATTGCATTGGTACCTTTGTTGTAAATCAACTTTCTGTATACATGTGAGTCTATTTCTGGCCTCTTCTCTTTCATTAATCAGTTTGTCTTTGTTTAGGCCATAAAACACTGTCTTAACACACTTAATTACATGAAGACTTATAGTTTTTATTAGAAAACAGTGTTGTATTTTGTCAGACTTCTCCCTGACATCTATCAAAATGGTCATATGAATTTTTTAGTGTGTTAATGTGGTAAATTACATTGCTGGTTTTCATTTGTTAAGCTAGTCTTATATTCCTGGAATAAATTCCAATTGGTCTTGATAATTGATCTTTTTTACATACTTATAGATTAATTTTCGGGGAAGGCATTTTACTAGTATATATTTAAGGATTGTTGTACCTATGTTGCTGAGGTGTATCAGTCTGTTAATTTTTTTTTTTTTTTGGAATGCCCTTGTAGGGTTTTGATGTCATGGCTATGCTGACATCATAAAGCAGTTTGGGAATTGTTTCCTCTTCCTTTACTCTGTAAAAGAATTTGTCTAATATCAGCATTATTTCCTTCTTAAATGCTGGTAGAAGTCTCCAGTGAAAACCATCTAGACTTGAAATTTTCTTTGTAGAGATTTTTCTTCCCCTCAAAATAAAGTTTATTGGAGAGAAGAATTTTTTTTTAAGTTCTCTTTTTTAAAATTTTACTTAGATGAAATATAGCTGATTTACAATGTTTTATTAATTTATATTATATTGCAAATTGACTCAATTATACATATGTATATGTTCTTTTCATATTCTTTTCCATTTTTTTATCACAGGATACTGACTATAGGTCCCAGTAATATACAATAGGACCTTGTTATTTATCCATTTTATATGTAATTGTTTGCTTTGCTAATCCCAAACTCCCAGTCCATCCCTCCCAACCCTTCTCCCCTTGGAAACCACATGTCTGTTCTCCGTGTCTGTGAGTCTATTTGCAGATAAAGTCATTTGTGCTGTATTTTAGATTCCACATATAAGCAATATCATACTCTTTCTGGCTTCATTCAGTGTGAAAATCTCTAGGTTTATGCNCTAATCCCAAACTCCCAGTCCATCCCTCCCAACCCTTCTCCCCTTGGAAACCACATGTCTGTTCTCCGTGTCTGTGAGTCTATTTGCAGATAAAGTCATTTGTGCTGTATTTTAGATTCCACATATAAGCAATATCATACTCTTTCTGGCTTCATTCAGTGTGAAAATCTCTAGGTTTATGCTGCAAATAGCATTATTTCATCCTTTTTATGGCTGAGTAATGTTCAACTGTATATATGTACCATATCTTCCTTATTCATTCATCTGTCAGTGGATGTTTATGCTGTTTCCATCTTTTAGCTATTGTGAATGGCACTGCTATGAACATAGGGGCGCATGTATTTTTTTGAATTAATTACCCTTTGTCTCGGTATGTGCCTAGGAGTGGGACTGCTAGATGGTACGGCAACTCTAAGTTTAGTTTTTTGAGGAACCATCATGTTTTTTCCATGGTGGTTGTACAAATTTACATTTCTACCAACTGTGTAGGAGGGTTCCATTTTCTCTTTGTGGAGAGGTTTTTAATTGAAGTTTTGATTTCTTTAACAGATATGTGGTTGTCTGGATTTTCTGTTTCTTCTTGTGTCATTGTTTTAACGTTTTCTATTTCATTTAGTTTTTAAATTTATAGCCATAATGTAGTTCATTATTGCTGTTTAGTCATAAGTCATGTCCGACTATTGTGTGACCCCACAGACTTTGGCCCTGCCAGGCTCCTCTGTCCGTGGGATTTCCCAGGCAAGAATACTGGAGTGGGTTCCCATTTCCTTCTCCAGTGGCTCTTCCCAACCCAGAGATCGAACTGTGTTTCCTGACTGGCAGATGAATTCTTTACCACTGAGCCACTGGGAAGCCCCAGTGTTCATTATAGCTCTTCATTATCTTCTTAATGTCTGTAGGATCCGTAGTTACATCTCTCATTTTTAGAGGACTCTGGGTGTTAAAAAGTTCATTTCACATCGGTTGTTTCATTTTCCACTCATTGAATTTCTTTCAAATCAGGAACAGATCATTTTCTTCACTCTTTAGTATATTTGTTATGCTTTTGACACAAGCTGAAAAAAATTCCCCTCACCACAACCTTTATTTCTTCTCACCTATCCACCTGCTTGCTACTCAACCATTGCTGCTGCTGCTAAGTCACTTCAGTCGTATCCAACTCTGTGCAACGCCATAGACGGCAGCCCACCAGGCTCCCCTGTCCCTGAGATTCTCCAGGCAAGAACACTGGAGTGGGTTGCCATTTCCTTCTCCAATGCAGGAAAGTGAAAAGTGAAAGTGAAGCCACTCAGTCGTGTCCAACCCTCAGCAACCCCATGGACTGCAGCCTTCCAGGCTCCTGTGTCCATAGGATTTTCCGGGCAAGAGTACTGGAGTGGGGTGCCATTGCCTTCTCCGACTCAACCATTAGGATTCAGAATTAATGTGGACACCCTTCTGATATGCACATCATAATATATTCCACACACATACACATCCAGCTACACATATGCCTACCACCACACACACACTCACATAGAGAGCTACTTAATGCCTTTCCTTTCCTTACGAATTTCTTAAAATTGTGATAGAACCTTTATATTGCTTCTTTCTCTTTGTAGATGATAAGCACCATCAAGGCTGGACTTGTACTATTCCTGTTGGAAGCTAATACTTAGTTCCTATTGCAATGCTTGGCACATAATAGGTCCTTGAGACATCTGATTGGGTGAATGCACTAATCTACACTGAAGAGAAATAAGTTGTTCTCTTTGAAAATTCCATCTAATAATATTAGTTTTGCTAGAAAGCAGTGTGGAAAAACAGGTAGAGATCAGGTTATGGAGAGCCTTGACTAACAGCTTACAGAATCAGATATTTCTTTGTTCTTAGTTTTCACATTTTCCCTCTGTCCCTCCGACATCTTTGTTTACACTCAGTGCCCTGCAGGGTAGATGGGCCCACCCCAGTCACGAGGAAAGATGCTAAGAAGTACAAGACAGAGAGTGGAGCGAGGGCGTTGGGGGTGGGCGTAACAAGAGTGTGTCCTCCTGTCTGCCTCTACACAGCCCAGTGTTTCTTTTCTGCCTCAGTCCTATGCAAAGGATTAGCAGAGGATTTGAATATTTGGGTTATGTTGGTAGTGGGAGGTGGAATGGGAGGAGGGGGCCATTGGTTTTTCTCTCTAGTTGGGCATCACATCCTATAAAGAAACCCTTCCTTTGAGCTCTCCATCATTAGACAGGATCATTAAAAAAAAAAAAAAAATGGCCCAGGGGCCCCAAACTCCTACACTCGATTCTGTACCCCCTGATTTGAGGAATTACAGCCTTTCCTCCTTCCATTACCTTAAACCATGTCCAAAGGAGCTTATGTGGGAATTTACAGAATGAAGCTGATGGATCAGCTTGTAGGACATCGTGGATCAGCATGTGCCTCCCTCCCCTCCTGACTGCCTTTCTGACGTGCTTCATGTTGTTGATGCTCTGAGATTCTTGCAGTTTGGCAGGTGGGTAAGGGAGGACATAGATACTGGTGAGCCATACTGGGCTGGACTAGAGGACCTGTCTGCAGCACAGGTCAGAGAAACACAGGTCTAGAGCATCAGCTTGTGCAAGAAGTGATTAAAGGGAGCCTGGAGCCCAGCCCAGCTCTCTGCCTCCACCATGATCTCCAGTAAGATTCTGGTCTACCATTACCCACCCAGCAGCTCCAACACAGAGGTCTACAAACCTACCAGGCGCCGCAAAAAGTCCCTGGGAGATTTGTTCCAAAACGGCTTCCGGGTGAGGTCTGGGCCCAGCGCTGCTGAGAAGGAGGAACCACAGAGCTTCAGGCAGTCAGTGGTGTCTTGCTGCAGAGTTTGCACCTCTTGGGGTAAGAATCCCCTCAAAAGCATCCTGTGCTCTGAGAGGCTGCCCAGGAAAGAAGAGGCCTCTCTGTGGACAAGTGGACAGGTGACAGGCTTCTCCAGTTCCTCTGTGCTGAGCATACCCGCTGAGCACAGATGTGCTGGGCCAAGCAGAAACTTGGTCCATCCATCCTTCTTAGATGAATATAACTGGTCTCTAGAGTGACTAAATGTTTTTGAGCTATTAAAAAATATATTTTAGAAATGTTGGCGAAAGCTTGGCAAATGACAGAAACAGCTTCCTTTTTTTTATTTATTAAGTGATAATAATTTACAGTGAGTCAGCATTTTTTAAGAAAAGCATTTGAAGCTGTCGACAGTATTTTTTTTTTCCCCAGGGATAACAATGTTGTTTTGCTTTGCTTTCTTCTGCTTTCAAATCGGGCCATGGTAATGCTTTCTTGCCTGTCTTGGTTGGTATTTCAGTATTCTCACCCAGCAGAGATCATAAGAAATATTCGCTGGCAGATTTTCTTGTCTCAACTGCTTTCCAGTAGGGATTTGGTTTTATTCGAACATCTATAATGTATGGGGGTTTGAAATAAATGGCTTAACTTTGCATTTCTGGATCTAAAAATTCCAGTCGTAGGAAGAGATATCTTTTATTTCCAGAAAGGTTAGTGTTACAAGCAGCTTCTTTAAAATGAAGTATAGTCCCTTTGAAACCCAGCTTAAGACTCTGATGTGAATGGGCCCAGCTCGACTGTCTGCATTATATAACTATGTAGAGCAAAATTCCAATTAGCCAGCAAGGGATAGGTGAGTCCCAGTCAATCGTTTTCATTAGAACTGGCATAAAAGACCTCTGTGAGCTGTAGCATCTGCATGAACTTCATTCGGAATCTAAATATTCACACCCCCATGTCTGTGACGCTGTATCTGCGGACCAAATTGTTCTGTTTCCTCTTTCTTCATGTCAAGAAAGAACTACTTTGTGCTTTATAACACCCAGCATTGCCAGGGGCCAATATTAAAGCTGCTAGAGAGATAAGTGCAAATGATGGGATTATTAAGCTAAGAGAAAATAGAGCATTTCCTGAGAAAGAGTCAAGGAAGTAAAACCACAACTTTAACTTAGTATTTAGTCCCATTCCTTTACCCTTGTACAAGGGTCTTAGTTGCAGCATCTGGGATCTAAGTTCCCTGACCAGGGATCAAACCCAGGCTCCTTGCGTTGAGGGCATGGAGTCTTAACCAGTGGACCACCAGAGAAGCCGCTTGACTGGGCTTTCCTGATAGCTCAGACGGTAAAGCATCTGCCTACAATGCGGGATACCCGGGTTCGATCCCGGGGTCGGAAAGATGCCCTGGAGAAGGAAATGGCAACCCACTCCAGTATTCTTGCCTGGAAAATCCCATGGACAGAGGAGCCTGGTAGGCTATAGTCCATGGGGTCGCAAAGAGTCGGACACGATTAAGTAACTTCACTTCACTTTACCCTTGAAAGGGGTTCTCACAAATTCATTCATTTTCAGCAGTGAGTGCTGACTGTGTGCCTGGCATCGCTGCTTGGGAAGATGCTGGACATGGTGGTGAACAGGGGAATGGGGTGCTCTTGCAGTGGAGCTGACATTCTCTAGAGGAAGACAGGCAAACAAACAAGCAAATATGATCACTGCAGATTGTGATAAATACTGTGGAAAAGAACAGCATAATGGGAGGTGGAGTCCAGGTTGGGTGGCTAGAAGACCCCTCTCTGAGGCAGTGTCAGTTGAGTCAGCCTTGCAACGATCTAGAGGAAGAACATTCCAGAAAGGAATGGAAGGGAAAGCCCTGAGCTGAGTATAAACTGGGAGATATTCTGGAGCAGAGTTGCACAGTGGAGGGTGTGGGGATGGGGAGGGTAGAGATGACATGCATACAGACAAGATCGTGGAAAGATTTCAGAGCAGGGTGAGGAATTTGAACTTTATTTCCAGAGAGCCACCTTCCAGGAAGCCACCTGAGGGTTTTAGCTGGGAGTATTGTGATCTGATTGATGTCTGCAAAGAACATGTTGGCCGCTTCTAGGAAATGGATGGTGGGGAGTGGTGGGCTGAGGGAATAAAAGTGAAGACCAGCTTGGAAGCTGCTGGCCACATTAGAGGTAATAGTGGCTTGGACCATGATTCTGGCATTGGAAAGGGAAAAAAATGAGTTTTTAAATATGTATATTTAAGAGGTGGATCAACAAGACTCATTTGTTTATTCATTTATTTTAAATGTTTCCTTTCTGGTTCCTGTATTCAAATAGAAGATTCTCAAAGTGCAGCTTCATCTCTGTGCTTTCAGGGTCTAAGACAGCAAGTGACTGGTGCAGAGAGGTACTCACTGCATATGTATGCATGAAGGAATGAAGAAATGAATGAATAGGCGAGAATCCCAGTTTGAATATTGACTGATGTTTAGTATCTGTCAGAAAGGAAGCAGGACTGGGATAAGGTAGGGTACAGAACAGCCTGAGCAATTATCGAGGGAAAAGTTTTGAAAAGGTCAGACAAGCAAGCACTGTTTATAAAACACAAATTCGGACTGGAGAAACAAAATCCCAGGGGCATTTGAGAACAAGAAAGACAGTCCTCTTCCTCCAGCTAGGGAAAAAAAGGCTCTGATTCTCTCTGTGTTGGTGGGGAGAGAACTTGGTCCGGGCAGTGATGGAGCTGGGCGATGGAAGGTGGTACCCAAGGATGCGAGCAAGGTGCAGGGGCCACCCTGGAGAAGTCTCCCTGGGCTTGGGTCTGTCCCTCCTTACCCTGATGATGCCTATCCTCAGTGTAAGCTCTCAAGCTTCAAGGCCAGATGACTTTGACCTTGTCAGACACCACAAAAATAATTGCTCTTTGGGATTTATGTGGGGGCGGAGGGATTGGAAATGACAGAGGTTTATTTGAACCTTTCAGCTTTTTGGATTTAAAGATTAAGAAATTAAAGGGAATGGAAAACAGCAAATTGGAAAACCCTGGCTGACTTTCCACCCCAGGCTGGGGTATGTTTCCTTCTGTGTTTTCTCAGCCTCGTACTGCAGTGGGACCTTGCTTGCAGAAATTGTTCGAGTCCTTTCTGTCCTGGGATGGTGGGGACCCTGCTTGGTGAATGACTCATCATTTACCTGCGTGTCCCTCAGTCTCCGTCAGTATAATAATTCTACATCCATCTGAGAAAGAAGTCCTAAATCCCTTAACTTTTCTGGTCAAGCAGCACGAAAATTACATGGCACTGGATCTCAGGATGACCTCACTTGATGGGTCAAGTGTGACACTCTGAAGAGCCAGCAGTAGCCAGCGGTCCTCCCTGCCTGGAGCTACTGGCCTTGGGTTCCTGAATTTTTGAGAAGGACATAGGGCTCATAATCAGAAGACCTGTCCTCAGTCTTGGCTTGCCATTAACTTGATAACAACAGCAACAAAAAATTATGCATAAAAATAGTGAACCGATGACGGATTCATGTCAATGTATGCCCAAACCAATACAGTACTGTAAAGTAAAATAAAGTAAAAATAAAAATTAAAAAAAAAAGGAATTTTATATCATTACAGATAATTTTAAAAACTCGATCCTACCTTGGTGTCATAACTCTGTCATCATTTTATGTACTTTCTAGTTTTTATTTTTCGTATGCCTATAGTTTTCCTAGTTTTATCAGAGAGAACATGCACTTTACATTTTTTAAATGTTTCCAATTTGCTATATTTTTTATGATAAAAATGCATAACATAAACTTTTCCATGTTAACCATATCTTAATGCTCAGTTCAGTAGTGTTAAGCATAGTTGCATTGTTGTGAATATTTTCACCGATTCCAGAATATTCTCATCTTGCAAATTTGACACATTAAACAGCTACTCTTTCCCCACACTCCTCACCCCTTGGTGACCACCATTGTACTTTCTGTATCTACTTCTTTAACGTTGTATCACAAGCATATTCTATGTTGCTACATTATTTTTTGACCATAATATCCCATTAAAAAGAGAGGGGGTATATTTAAGAAGACTTATTTTTAGATAGCAAGCTGCTTTCTGTTTTTCTTATTTAATGAATAATTTTGCAATGAACATCTTTGTTTCTGTAGCATCTTTCCATATATATATATTTTTTTTTTCCTTAGGCTTCTTTCCTAGAAATGGAATTAGTTTGATTTATAATGTGGAATTATTTTCTGAAAATGCTATTTCTGGTTTAGTCCCCAAGTTGCGTCTGACTCTGCAACCCCATGGACTGTAGCCTGCCAGGCGCCTCTGTCCATGGGATTTCCCAGGCAAGAGCACTAGAGTGGGCTGCCATTTTCTTTTCCAGGGGATCTTCCCAACCCAGGGATCGAACCCAGGTTTCTGGCATTGCAGGCAATCTCCAGCATAGCAGGCTGATTCTTTACCAACTGTGCCACCAGGGAAGCCCCTGAAAATGCTGTATTGATATTATATAAAAATACTATATTAACTTACAATTCCCTCATAAGTTGTCAGAGTATCTCCTTGTAGAGGGAGCTCTAATAGGTGAAATTCAAACATATTGCTAGTTCAGTAGAAGAAACAAAACTCACTATGTTTTTAATTGGCATGCCTTTTGTTTCGATCAAGTGTAATAATTTCTAATGGTGCTTATTAATTATATTTCCTGTGTCATGATAAGTCTGTTTGTGACTTTTTGCCTATATATGGACTACTGATGTGGTACATTCTTTTGACATTATGAAGAATTTACCCTTATTATGTCATATTTGATTTGTTTTTCTAGTAGATTGTCTTCTTCATTTCTTTTATTGACATGTAGAATTTTGATATTTTTATGGTGACATTAAAAAATTTTTATGATTCCTGTCACATCTGAGTCTAGAAATTGTTCCTTTCTTTAGAGGGCTAATAAGTATATGATTTTATTTTCTTTAGTTTTCCTATGGCTTTATGTATATTTAATTTTAATCTCCATGTGATTTCAATTGTGGGATGAGGTGACTGTTTAATCTCATTGTTAGCCAGCTGTTTCATTATTATTACATAATGCTTTTCTCCCCATGAGTTGTGATGACTTCTTTATCATGTATTAAATTCTTCTCTATATAATCTCTTCTGCCTCTCCTCTTGTGATTTTTCTTATCCTAGAGCTTTGTGGTAAATGTGGCCTATACAGGACTTTGAAATTTGGTAACATTTCTTTGTGACCTAATATGTAGTCAGTTTCATGACTGTTCAAAGGTTGCTATTGAACATTGTATTCCTAATTTACTGGGTATAATATATGTATGTGTCTGTCTATCCATCCACTCAGATAGAGATGTACAAATGTATCCAAAGGAATTAAATGTTGTTTGAACACTTTTTGTGTTTATGTTTTGGCTAGTTTCTGAAAAGTGAACATTAGGGTCTCCCCACTATGACGTGGCTTTGTCAGTTTTTTGTTTGATACATTCTTACCAGATTTTGTTGTGTATGAACCTCAAAGATATAGTCTTAGTTGTGTAAAGTTTATTTCACTATTACATGTTCTTGGAGAATTGTTCCTTCATATCAATATGAAGGCTAACTGCTTCTTTTCTATGTTTTCATAGTAGCTGCCAATTTATATGATATCATTATTGGTTTGTTTGCTCCCCCCCACCTCTTTTTTTTTTTTTTTTTTAAGTCAGCATTTGTCTGGTACATATTTTTTCAGCCTTTCATTTCCAACTTTCCTTGTTTTCAGTGAATTTCACGAGGAATGTATTATTGCTTTTTTATATTATCTGAGTGTCTGTTAATTAGCAGATAAATTTTAACTTGCTCAGTTTTGTTGTGGTTACTAATATAATTAGGTTGTGTTTGCTGATGCAATAGTATTTTATTAATACTAATTAATATACTCTTTTCTTTTCTTTTTTCACAATTATTTTTCTTTAATTGGCTTGATAAAATTCTTTTGTCCTTTTTTCCCCACTGAGATTTGGAATTCTGAAGTTTTTGATACACATACTTAAATTTTTCTATTGATATATATAATTAATAATACTTTCTCCTGAAGCAAGACAAGAACCTTAGCACAACTTTCTTACCTTCTCTCATCCATTCCTCCATCTTCCACATGGTATCATCTTGAGATTTTACTTTTAGATCATTATTATTATTTATTAGTTTTTGTAATGTTCAATCAACACATAAACTAATTACTTTTACTCTTTTCCCATATTGCTTCCTATATCTCACTTTTCTTTGGGATTTATTTTTCTTTCAGCTAGTTAAGTATATCTTTTTTTGTGCTTGCTAAGTCACCTCAGTTGTGTCTGACTGTCTGCGACCCCATGGACTGTAAGCCACCAGGCTCTTTTGTCCATGGAATGCTCCAGGCAAGGATGCTGGAGTGGGTTGCCATTCCCTTCTCCAGGGGAGCTTCCCAACCCAGGGATCGAACCTGGTTCTCAGCATTGCAGGGAGATTCCTTACTGTCTGAGCCATGAGGGAAGTCTGAGAAAGAAAGCTTCAGGAGGAAAGTGCAGGGTCGCTCAGCGGTCGCTCTTCCAGATTCTGCTGCTCCTCTGGGAGCTCCTTGCTGTGCGAGGCCTCCTCACCTGCTGGCCACTGAGCCGTGTCAGACTCTTGTGGCCCCGTGGACTGTAGCCCACCAGACTCCCCCATCCCTGGGATTCTCCAGGCAAGAATACTGGAGTGGGTAGCCATGTCCTTTCCCAAGGGACCAAACCCTGGTCTCCTGCATTGCAGGCAGATTCTTCCAGTTCAGTTCAGTCGCTCAGTCGTGTCCGACTCTTTGCAACCCCATGAATCGCAGCACGCCAGGCCTCCCTGTCCATCACCATCTCCTGGAGTTCACTCAGACTCACGTTCATCGAGTCCATGATGCCATCCAGCCATCTCATCCTCTGTCGTCCCCTTCTCCTCGTGCCTCCAATCCCTCCCAGCATCAGAGTCTTTTCTGATGAGTCAACTCCTTGCATGAGGTGGGCAAAGTACTGGAGTTTCAGCTTTAGCATCATTCCTTCCAAAGAAATCCCAGGGCTGATCTCCTTCAGAATGGACTGGTTGGATCTCCTTGCAGTCCAAAGGACTCTCAGGAGTCTTCTCCAACACCACAGTTCAAAAGCATCGATGCTTCGGCTCTCAGCTTTCTTCACAGTCCAACTCTCACATCCATACATGACCACAGGAAAAACCACATAGCCTTGACTAGATGGACCTTAGTCAGCAAAGTAATGTCTCTGCTTTTGAATATACTATCTAGGTTGGTCATAACCTTTCTTCCAAGGAGCAAGCGTCTTCTAATTTCATGGCTACAGTCACCATCTGCAGTGATTTTGGAGCCCCACAAAATAAAGTCGGACACTGTTTCCACTGTTTCCCCATCTATTTCCCATGAAGTGATGGGACCAGATGCCATGATCTTCGTTTTCTGAATGTTGAGTTTTACCGACTTTTTTTAGTTCAGAATAATTTCTCCTGAAAATTGTGACAGTATCTTTCCTTTGTTTTCTTTCATCCAGGGCAGCCAGGAGAATTCTGACAATAATTTGATTCTCATTGCTTTGGGAATATATGTCTTCGAATTGGTTCTGAAATGTCTCTGTAATGTGCCTCTGTTTGGGTCCTTTGAAATTTAACTTGCTGGACACTTAACAGACCTTTCCAGTCTGAAGATGCAGGGCAACATTTTGATCTGGGAAACTTTATTTTAATGTTTAAAAGTTTTCCTGCTTTCCTTTTTCTTTTTGGCTGTACTTCATGGCTTGTAGGATCTTAATTCCCTGACCAGGGATTGAACCCAGTTGCCCAGCTGTGAAAACACTGAGTCGTAACCATTGGACTGCCAGGGAATTTTTCCTGCTTTCTGTTGCCCTTTATTTTCGCCTTCTGGAAACTGAATTACATAAATGTTGAAAATTCTACACCTGTCTTCCTTGTCTCCGAACTTCCCTTTTGTACTTTTCATTCCTTTTCCCCTTTGTATGAAGAGACCGCTGCTTGACAGTCTAGATTGTATGCAACTGTGTCCTTGCTCCTAATAGCTGGCATTTTAAAGTTTTAATGTTTAAAATTTTAATTTCTTTTGCTGAGTTAACATATTTTCTCACAACTCTATATTTTTCAGTCAAGCTCTTTCTAAGATTGTTGATCTGTTAAGGTAGCATCAAGTAGAAATTTGCTAGACTGTGTACCTTTCTTCAAAGAAAGCTTGACTTTCCTCAAATATTTGGTGACTTTTAGTTTTGTGCTCTTTTTTTGGATTTGGGATTTTTCTGTTAGCTTCTGTTCAAGTGTGGTCTTTGCTTAATGTGCCTAGTCTGAAGAGTGATGGGGTACGTGGAAGTGTGTTTTGTTCCAGTAACTGGTCTTGCAGCTGTGGAGACAATTTCTTTCTTCTTAGAGTCACCAGTTTTCTTGCAATATTGCTTTGATGACTAAAATGCTCACACTTCCTGCTCTGTCCTGGCCGCCCCTATTTGGTACCCCAGTCTATCAGTGAATGTCCCAGCCTCCCTCTTCCCAGTGTCGGTCACCTCATCTTATCTTTTGAACAGTTGCTTTCTCCTTCTCTATGACCCCGACAATCTGTCTTTGTGAAATTCCTTATCAAATTTATTGACCAAAGACACTTCTGATATTTTTTATTAGTGTAGACATGTATGTTTCTAACTATATATGTCATACAAATGTTAAGTTAGGTTTCTGAGCTCTTTCAAGGTAATTTCCAACAGAATATACACTTTTCATCTACTAGCACTTTGTGATTTTCTCATACGTGCTATAGTTTTTCTCCCTTTCATTTTGCCCATGTGGGATATTGCTATTTTCCCCCATTCAGTATTATGCTATTATTAGTATTATTTTAATGAGATTTTGAGAGGAGGCAGAGATAAATTATTCTATCCAATTTGTTAAGTTTAACCACAATGCTCTAGGTTATTGTTTTAATTCAGGGATGAATTATATATAATTGGTATTTTACGTAGAACTTTAATATCTCTAATTTTATGGAGATTATTTTACTTTTGTGCTTTGAGAGGCAGGTTTGGGTACCAGGTTTATGATTATCTTATAACAAGTTTCAAAGTTTTGCATTTTTTTTGTGTATTATGGAATACTTTAGAATTTCAATAAAATGTACATGTTTTTAAAAATTTAATAAATTATAAGGGAACAAAGTCTCTGAGGGAAAGCTATCTGTAAAAAATTTCAATTTATATTTCAATTATTATCCTTTAATGGTTTTCTTTTTTGTGTGTATGAACTTACAAAATTTACATTTTTGAAAAGTTGTCCCTCTCACTGCAGATTTCAAGTTTTACTAGTCCATAATTTAAATGATTTCCTTTTCTATCTGTTGCTTTATTGGTTTTTATTTTGTTTTATTATTTTTATTTTTTACCCCCAGGAAATGATTTGAAAATTTTTATCACTTTTAATCCTTTTCAATTCTTTGACTATTCAAGTATAAACACTAAAGTAGAAATCATCTTTTATTCTAGGGCTGTAAAGACTACTTTTTTCCTAAGATCTTGAGCTGAGTGCATTATTTTATAAGTAGTCTCTTTACTGTGCTGCTGATTTCTTCTAGTTTATAGTTAGTATGTTCTTTAAAAGTGAAGAGGCAGAGTGCTTCATGGATATATTACTGGTTTTAGAATATTCAAATGGTTACTAAGGGAAAAGGAAACTTGCCAACTATTTGAGGAAAAAATAAAATTTAGTCCCTTTGGCACATTATTAACCAAAATAAATAAATATGTCAAAATGAATTTGCAAGATAAAGGTCAAAAGAAGAAAAGATACCCTAAATGGGTGGTTTGCACACTTGACTGCACATTAGAAATTTAGAATATTCAAATGGTTACTAAGGGAAAAGGAAACTTGCCAACTATTTGAGGAAAAAATAAAATTTAGTCCCTTTGGCACATTATTAACCAAAATAAATAAATATGTCAAAATGAATTTGCAAGATAAAGGTCAAAAGAAGAAAAGATACCCTAAATGGGTGGTTTGCACACTTGACTGCACATTAGAATCAGTTCAGTTGCTCAGTCGTGTCCGACTCTTTGCAACCCCATGAATTGCAGCACTCCAGGCCTCCCTGTCCATCACCAACTCCCAGAGTTCACCCAAAGTCATGTGCACTGAGTCAGTGATGCCATCCAGCCATCTCATCCTCGGTCGTCCCCTTCTCCTCCTGCCCCCAATCCCTCCCAGCATCAGAGTCTTTTCCAATGAGTCAATTCTTCGCATGAGGTGGCCACAGTATTGGAGTTTCAGCTTGAGCAACAGTCCTTCCAAAGAACACCCAGGACTGATCTCCTTTAGAATGGGCTGGTTGGATCTCCTTGCAGTCCAGGGAACTTTCAAGAGGGGGGAGTTATAAAAATTGTCTACACCCAGGTTGTCACCGAGGCCAATTAAATCAGAATATCTGAGGGTGGGAGGCAGATACCAGTGTTGTTCCACAATTTCCAGGTGGTTGTAATGGCAACAAAGTCTGGGGAGCACTGATGTGCAATCTTGTTACTGGTGTGGTATTGGACCAAAAGCATCGGTGACATCGTGGAGCTGGTTAGAACTGCAGAGCATCAGGCCCCAATTCAGACTCAAGGAATAGAGTGTGAATGTTAACAAACCCTAGATAATACATGCGCACATGGAATTTAAATAGCTGGTCTCTAAAGCTGGCACAGCAAGCTAGGCTCCATGGCTTATTTATTTGAATACAATTTTACTGGAATATAGTCACATGCATTCATTTACATGTCATTTACAGCAGAGTGGGTAGTTGTGATAGAACCTAAAATATTTACTATCCGTCCATTTATAGAAAAAGTTTGAAATGCTTCTCAACTGTAATGGCTCATTTGGATCATCTCAGAGCTTTAAAATTCCCTCTGCCTGACTGTACCTCAGACGCAAGTCAAAATTGAGGAGGAGGAAGTGAGACCCGGGTATCAATAATTCTTAAAGCTTCCCAGGTGATTTACATATGCAGCCAAGGTTCAGAACCAGCACCCTGAAAGTACAGAGGAAAAATGTGCATGCATTTTAAAAAAATCTATTTTTATGATGGGAATGGAAATTTTTGAATATCAAAGAAACAATATTGGAAGTCTGATACATTTGACCATATAGCAAACTTTGGAATTCAGGGGGAAAAGACACCTTAAATTTTAGACTTAGGGGAAAAAAATACTTTGAGTAAAATTAAAAGCATGGTGAACTGTGGGAGAAAATATACAACATATATTCTCATTATGACAGTTCAAATAGAGTAATAAGATGAGTACACAGGTAATCTGGCAGAGACTACTAAAAACCACTTTAAAAAAGAAAATAAAATGACTAATGATGCTATGAGAACACAGTTCATTCATTTGTTAACTTAGAAAAACAAAACAGCGATAAGCTCTGTTTGGGGTTACGTGTGTGTGTACTCAAGTCAGTCTGCTGCTAAGTCACTTCAGTCGTGTCCGACTCTGGGCGACCCCATACACGGCAGCCCACCAGGCTCCCCCATCCCTGGGATTCTCCAGGCAAGAACACTGGAGTGGGTTGCCCTTTCCTTCTCCAATTCAAGTCACTCAGTCACGTCTAACTCTTTGTGACCCCATGGGCTGTAGCCCACCCAGACTCCTCTGTTCATGGGACTTCCCTGGCAAGAATACTGGAATGGGTTGCCATTTCCTGCTCCAGGGGATCTTCCCAATCCAGGGATTAAACCCACATCTTCTCGTGTCTCCTGCACTGGCACCTGCATTGCAGGCGGATTCTTTACCACTGTGCCACCTGGGAAGCCCCTCTGTTTGGGGTTGGCGCCTGTCAAACCGAGACTCCTACTCTCATTCTTTTCCTCCCTTCTCTTCATTTTCTTCCTTTCGTCTTTTCTTTATCAAAATACTGACTCTGGTGGGGTTGTAGGCAAAGAGCATTTCCCTCTGATGGAAATGTAAATTGTTAGGAAGGTTTGGCAGGAGGATCACAAGTGCTCTAAGTGCTTACTTGAGTGCTGATATTTAGAACTGGAACCGGTTGGCCAACCACGTCTGTTCCAGGGCAGTGGTTACAAGCTTGGGCTTTATCGCATTACACAAATGTAGAATGAAATCTGGCTGTGTTACTTACACATTGTGTACTGGACACACTCGTTTGTCTGTTTATTCTTAGCTGTTTCCTTCTGTTGTATGAATTAAATAAGATAGAGCTAAAGGGTTAGGCATGTAGAAGTAATTAAAAATAACATACGATCAATCATAATAGATTTACCTCTTTGCCAACATCATCATTTCGCCAAATAATTGAAAGTAACAGGAATGCTGTGTACTCTGTGTGTGTGTGTGTGTGTGTGTGTGCGTGTGTGTATGAATCTTTATCGACTTTCTATTTTGTCTTCTTTACTTTTCTTTGAAATTGTGAACAATAATATGCTGTTTCACAGTTCCATGGCTTCATGTGATGAAATTACTGTTGGTTTAGTGTTTTCAGTGTGCCCAGCATGCTTCTGCAGAGTCCTTGGGCTTCTGGACCATGCCTCCAGGGCAGGTTTCAGTGCTATCACTGGGAGAGAAGGGAGCTAGGATGGGGTGGGGGGCTCGCCTTCAGTGCAGCTGCATCAGAGGCCTCGTCATCCCCCTGCAGTCCTGCAGCTGGAGAGCCCTTCAGCATCGCTCCAGATCCAGGCGAGGTGGCAGACTTTTGTCCCCACATCCACCAGCCGTGGGGGCCACCCTGGTGATGGGTGTGACTGTGGGCAAGGTCACTCTTCAGGAGCCAGTGGTGAATAAAGATCCCTGGAAAAAAGATCTGGGGTGCGGCCCACAGCAGCCCCTACTGCCCTTTCTTGTTATTTATTTAATACAGTCTCAGAGTTTACGTAGGATTCTTGTGGTTAGTCATCAGTGTGATGAGCTTGCCATTTTTTCCTTTTAATATGTGGGGTACCTATGTCTAGGTAATGCCCCTTTCCTAACCAATACAGAGTACAGAAAAAGAAAAGCCCATTTTTACTACTTAAGTATATAATAGGGAGTATGTAGAGAAGTTTACTGTAGTTGGATAGTTTAAAGGAACTGGCTCGTGAAACAATCTAGACTTTGGGAGGGCATAATTAACATTTCATTTTCTTTACAACTCTGTTATGGCTCTTTTCTATCTCCTAAAAATATAATTTTATTTCAGAGAAATTTTAACTTGTATAGACTAAATCATGAGAATATAATGTTATAAAGCAAAGGAGATGAATGTTTGCTGCTTAGACATTGCCCTTTCCACTGTTTCCTTTTCTTGGCCTCCTTATGGAATGTGAGGTTGCTGTCCATTCTCTTTCAGGACCTCTCTGGGTTCAGCAGCATGACCGTGGGTCAAGGCTCTTTTCTGGTTAGGCTTCTTCTTATTTCCTAAATGCCTGCCCTGGCCTCTGTCAAGTGAACCTTCAGAGGTCATGGCTTTTCCCTCTAGTAGACAGTGTGTAATCTCAGGGTTCCACAAGCAGAGTGGCTACTCTTTAGCTCTCTGCTATCTGATTCTTTCTCAGAAGTCTGATTCATTCAGTTCAATTCAAGCAAGTGTTTGCTGAGTATCCACCTTATGCCAGGCACTATTTTAGGTAGGTGGGATACAGCCGTGAACAAAATAAACAGCAGTCCCTCTCCTCCTAGAGGTGGCACTATGGATAAGGTGAAGGTGTGAAGGTGAAGTCGCTTAGTCGTGTCTGACTCTTTGCGGCCCTGTGGACTGTAGCCCACCAGGCTCCTCCGTCCATGGGATTCTCCAGGCAAGAATACTGGAGTGGATTGCCATTTCCTTCTCCAGGGGATCTTCCCAACCCAGGGATCGAACCCAGGTCTCCCGCATTGGAGGCAGATGCTTTAACCTCTGAGCAACCAGGGAAGTTCATGGATAAGGAGACATGTAAATAAGTAAGATGCTTGTGCTTCATGCTGGGGAGAAAAGTAAAACAGGCAAGCGGAATGAAGAGTTTTGGGGGTGGGTAGGGTTGTAGGGGGAATTGTGCTTTTAGACAGCGTAGCCAGAGAAGGTCTCACTGAGAAAGTCAACGCTGATCAAACACCTGAAGGAGGTGAGCGAGTGCACCATTTGGGGAACAACTTTCCAGGCAGAGGGACGAGTATGTGCAAAGGCCCTGAGGCAGGTTCGCTGAGGAAGACATTCAGATGAGAGGTAAAGTATTGATATTAACAGCATAAGAGGGAGGAGGAGGTCAGCAGGTCTGGAAGGAGTGAGGACTGGCCTTGCTTTAGGTCCTTGAGGGACTTTGACTCCTGCTCTGTGTGAAATGGGCACATTGGAGGATTTTGAGCAGAGGGGTGGCATGACCCATTTTACCTGGTGACAGGCTCTCTGGCTGCTCTACTGAGGACTGACCACAAAGTGTCCAGTGGGGAAAGCAGTTAGGGAGCTGTTGTGATCTGTGGCCTGAAAGATCAACACTCCAGACCATGCATTTCTCCGGAGTGTCTAGCGTAATCTGAGGAGAGCATGCAGACTGATTTTCTTTAGGTATTTATTTATTTTATTTATTCATCTTGGCTGCCTCAGGGGCTAGTTGTGGCACATGGGCTTAGTTGCTCTGCAGCAAGTGGGATCTTAGTTCCCAGACCAGGGATTGAACATGCGTCCCTTGCATTTCAGACCAGGGATTGAACATGCGTCGCTTGCACTGCAGACCAGGGATTGAACATGCGTCCCTTGCACTGCAGACCAGGGATTGAACATGCGTCCCTTGCACTGCAGACCAGGGATTGAACATGCGTCCCTTGCACTGCAGACCAGGGATTGAACATGCGTCCCTTGCACTGCAGACCAGGGATTGAACATGCGTCCCTTGCACTGCAGACCAGGGATTGAACATGCGTCCCTTGCACTGCAGACCAGGGATTGAACATGCGTCCCTTGCACTGCAGACCAGGGATTGAACATGCGTCCCTTGCACTGCAGACCAGGGATTGAACATGCGTCCCTTGCACTGCAGACCAGGGATTGAACATGCGTCCCTTGCACTGCAGACCAGGGATTGAACATGCGTCCCTTGCACTGCAGACCAGGGATTGAACATGCGTCCCTTGCACTGCAGACCAGGGATTGAACATGCGTCCCTTGCACTGCAGACCAGGGATTGAACATGCGTCCCTTGCACTGCAGACCAGGGATTGAACATGCGTCCCTTGCACTGCAGACCAGGGATTGAACATGCGTCCCTTGCACTGCAGACCAGGGATTGAACATGCGTCCCTTGCACTGCAGACCAGGGATTGAACATGCGTCCCTTGCACTGCAGACCAGGGATTGAACATGCGTCCCTTGCACTGCAGACCAGGGATTGAACATGCGTCCCTTGCACTGCAGACCAGGGATTGAACATGCGTCCCTTGCACTGCAGACCAGGGATTGAACATGCGTCCCTTGCACTGCAGACCAGGGATTGAACATGCGTCCCTTGCACTGCAGACCAGGGATTGAACATGCGTCCCTTGCACTGCAGACCAGGGATTGAACATGCGTCCCTTGCACTGCAGACCAGGGATTGAACATGCGTCCCTTGCACTGCAGACCAGGGATTGAACATGCGTCCCTTGCACTGCAGACCAGGGATTGAACATGCGTCCCTTGCACTGCAGACCAGGGATTGAACATGCGTCCCTTGCACTGCAGACCAGGGATTGAACATGTGCCCTTGCACTGCAGACCAGGGATTGAACAAGCGTCCCTTGCACTGCAGACCAGGGGTTGAACATGCGTCCCTTGCACTGCAGACCAGGGGTTGAACATGCGTCCCTTGCACTGCAGACCAGGGACTGAACATGCGTCCCTTGCACTGCAAGGCAGATTCTTAACCACTGGGCCACCAGGACACTGATTTGTTTCTTAACCTGGGTAGAATATTGTGTCTCATTTGCACTAGTGAAGCCTCATGCTGTGATAGTGACCAGCACGAGGCGGTCAAGTAAACAAAGCCCACAGTTGTTTAGTACATGAGAATGTTGCCCCTGCATCACCCCAAGCTCCTCTGACAGGGAGACCTTTGTTCTGGGTCTCCATCCTGGGCTCTCCTCTTCTCCTGAGAACCAGCTTGTTTTCCTCTTTCATGCATTATTGATCTTAGAGTGTCTTCCTTCTTGCTCTCCTTGGGAAAGTGCTCAAACCCAGGTCTCCAGTTTACAGCCAGTGAGAGGATAGGACCTAGTGACTGCTACATTCTTGTTTCCCTTACCTTTATGTTCACACACATATTTTTCTGAGGTACTTTAAAATGTGACAAGCGACCAACAGATAACATAGGATACAAAAGGCATTGCTTCACGATAAAGAAAGATATGCTGTCGAAAGTGTGGGCCATTTGTATTCTATTTTTGTTTCCATAAATGAAAATTCACTCACACACAAATTTTTCACGATGAAATTATCAGTGGCTAACACATTACTGAAACATTCTTATATCCTGACTGGTTTCAGTGCTAACTGCCAGTCCTTGCCCATGTCGAGCTTCTGAATGTGTTATTTTATCTCCCAGCGGTATGTGACAGTGATGCTGGAGTCAGATCAGCCATCCAGGTTGGGCTGGGTGCTTAGAACCAGAGGGAACGTTTATTTTAAAAATTCAGTTTCCAGCCTGCCCCTCTGCCCATTGTGATTTAGTAAGACTTAGGAACATCTTTGCAAATATTTTGTACAAACAATACATTTTCTGAGAACTTGGATATTTGAAAGTACTTTTTGTTGCCATTATTACCGTTGAACAACTACTTGACAGGGTATAAAAATCTTGGGTCAGACTCTCTTTGTTTTAAAATTCTGAGTTTTGCTCAATTGTCATTTAACACTTACTGATATATAATGAAATCTTAGTTGCATTAATTGTAACCCTCTCCCCCACCCTCATCACTTTGATTTTTTTATATTTTCACTTATTTTAATGCTTACAATTTGAAGGATACGAATGGGCGATTTCTTGGTTGTCAGTCTTACAGAGCCGGCCATTCACTGTGCCTTGCACTCCTGTGATGTCCTGGCCATTATTTATGCTCTGCGTGTTGTCTGCATTTCCCCTTGGAAGACATTTTACTCATAGGTTGGGTCTCTGTAATCTCTACTTCGTTTCTGTTCCCTTACGTTTCATCTTTTTTCCTCCCTTTCCTTGTGTTCTCTGCCTCGTGAGACGGCGCCTCCATTTTGCCCTCTGCGTCGGTTTTTAGCAGTGTGAAGTCCACCTTTCATCAGCTCAGTGAGGACTGTGTTTTCGGCCTTGGAGCCTTTTATTTCATCCACATCCCTTCTCATCTCTGCACTTTCTTGTTTAATAAAAGTAAGATGAATATCATTCAGAACAGAAGGCAGATGTTTTCTGAAAAATCCTCTGTCCATGAAGTTAAATCCTTTTAGATGAGAAATTTTCCTTTTGAGCCACATCCTTTCGTCCTTCTGTCTGTGTGCTTTATGTTAGTTTTTTCTTTCACCTTGCGCTTGGATGAAGAATCATCTCTCTGGGCCCAGTGTGGAGCCATTTAGGAGAACACCTCCGATCTGTCTTCCTTCCTTGATCCACCCTGGGGTCATAAGAGACTCACGACAGCCTCTTCTCTCTGCTCTGCACACCTTCCCCATTTGCTGCCTCACGTAAAGCGCCAAATAAAGTCTCACCCACTGACTCTGAGCTAACCATTCACAGTTTAGCCCACTCTGTGCTCAGCTCCACGCATGACGTATGGGGCAGCTTAATAAAATGCTCTCAGAAAATAGGCACAAGAACATCCCCTTGAGAGCAGGTGTGATGTTGAAAGTGTTCCAGAGCTGCGATAATCAGTATTTTGTAAACAGTCTCTTACAAGACTGCCAAGCTTCAAAGTCCTGTGCCACTCAGATTGCTTTTGAGTCACTAATTTGATCTCGACAGAAATACATTTTACTCATGGCTGTTAAAACCCGACAATAATTTGTATTGCCTTGAATCTTCACGTGGGTCTTCCTTCCCAGTTTCCCTCTCTCTCTTCACATGTAGAAACACTGCTTCTTCATTCAAGAGAGCTTGCTGATTTCTGAAGAAGCGTTTATCTTGACATTCAATAAAATGGAATTGTAGAAGTTTTAAATCCTGAAGTTATGTGGTGTGAGATCTTACTGATTTGATTTTTTTTTTTTTTTTTTGATTGGGAGGAAAACATAGAACTTTGTGGGAAACAGATAACACCGTGGGCTGTACTCTTCATTTTATCAGGATTGAAGATAAAACTTGAAAAAAAAAAAATTCACCAAAGAGGTGAGGTTATCCGATTTATTCCTAATCTGCTCTTAGCACAAGGGTTACGCTGAGCTATTCCCAGTATTTTTCAGAGACAGAATCCTCTCAAACAGCCGTGTAACTTAGACATAGAGCTTTAAATCAGAGATGGACACGAGAGAGCTCAGTGAACTGGGCTCTCCGCACCAGAACTTCCTCTGCTGTGGCTCCACACAGGCTCCCTTTATTGGGAATGTCAGGTTACCAACTGAGATTAAGCCAGTCAAGGATCAGGATGAAGGACTACATCCAAGGTACTGGGTGGTTCAGTCTTCTGCAGGAATTTCTTATCCCCGCAACCTTGGCAGCTCGAAATCCAGCAGCAGAGTGTAGGCGTTAAAACTACACATTGGAAATAACACAGCTCTAATTTCATTTCTCTTTCCAGGTTTGAGATTTTTAAGAGCTCTCAGGCTGATCCAGTTTTCAGAAATTTTACAGTTTCTGAATATCCTGAAAACAAGGTGAGATGTTCTTTCTCCTATTTTTTTTTTTTTTCCCTCCTTCTGGTCCCCAGTGCTAAGCTGTAAATATCAGGTGTATTTGCTTTCATTACGATAAAATTAGTGTTCTTTTGTGCACAGAGACAATGCTCCAATCCAGAAATCCAGGGAGAGCCTAGCGTTGGATCTTCTGCAGGGCTCTGTGGTGAGGAGAAGAGAAAGGGCTGTGTATGTGGGAAGTAGAGACAGTTTGGGGGCACCACGTGGGGTTGCTTGGGCACCAGCCACAGCATCGTGGAGAGAGGAGCACAGTGGGTGAGGGATCGGTCTGCTCATTGATTGGGAAGTCCTTGCTCACAGGTTTTAAATCACCCCTTTATTACATCACTAAATAAGAAATTGAACCTGGCCATAAAAGCAGTGGAAGCAGTGCTCTTTGAGAGGCAATCACAAACCTCATACGGCAAACAGAAAATCATTTCATTTCAAAGTACGTTCTAGATGTTCACTTTATAGCCCGTGTAGCCCCTGGGGCTTGCTCTGTGAATTGCCTTCTGGGGAATACCTAAAACCTCCTGCTGAAGGCACCGTGACTACTTCTGTTAGCTGCGTTATGATCTGGAAAACACTACTGGACCAGGAGAAAAAAATTCCCCAGAGACCCTTTTCCTGATGACCTGCAGGTTCTCAGAGCTGGCCTGAAACCAGGGCTGCCTTGATGAATAAACTAATAAAAGAGGTTGGACGTCTTTTAATGGAGAATAAGTACAGGTCATAAATTCCTCTCGTAGGAAATTACACTTTGAGAAACTCACTGCTAATGTTCCATTTCCTTTTCGGTTGGCCTTAGTGTGTTTGAAAAACGATGAAAAACAGGACACCTCCAAGTTTGTGATTTATAATTAATACACCTGCACTCGGCTGGGGCGGGGGGTGGCGAGGGGGACTTGGACTTAGCATTGTTTTCCCAGTAACTGAGGCTGGGACTCAACTTCCGGAATATGTCACATCCAACAAGTGTGACAGGCTATTGGCTTTCCTCTTAGGGTCTTAGTGTTTTTCGTCTATTTTTGTTTGTTTTAATTCCAGATTGATTTCCCCTTGCTAAGTAATCATCTGTATGAATGGGGAAATAAATTCACGTTCTGTTAGTCAAGTTAAAACGAAAATGAGCATCGAATGCCGCGGGCGTCTTCTACAGCGTGTTCCAACACCCTTACTTTCATAATCCTGGGCTCAGAATTTGTTGGTGGCCCATTGTGTGCACTACTATTAATGTAGGATGAATATTGTTATTCTTCATATTTCTTCGGAGTGACAGGAACCTTCATTTCTAACACTTTATGACTCTTGTGTGCAATGGACCCATATTACTCTTGAAATTAAAATGATTGACAAAGCTAGCCATCCCTAAGGTTTGCCTATGTCATATTTGCTACGCTGGGTTTTTAAAGATAGACTTGGCAAGGACCCAGTGCCGATCAAAGGGGCTGTATTTAAAAGACACTCGTGGGGATGGTGTTATATGGAGCTGTCCACACTGTCTAACATGGTGGAGTGCCGCTGTCTCCCTGTTTCATGATTACTTATTCAGGACTCTTTTAATCCTCAGACCCCAGCATTTTAAGAAGGTGCCATCACTCCAAGGAATAACACAAAAAGAACTATGTTCTCACCTTCCTTGTATTCCATGCGAATCCTTTCTGGACTTAGGAGAGTGATAAGCCATCTGTTTAAATATCTTTTTCTGGGCTTTTGACAAGAGATCCACTAATTTTCCACTTCTTGGGGTGGGGGTGGGNTTGAACATGCGTCCCTTGCACTGCAGACCAGGGACTGAACATGCGTCCCTTGCACTGCAAGGCAGATTCTTAACCACTGGGCCACCAGGACACTGATTTGTTTCTTAACCTGGGTAGAATATTGTGTCTCATTTGCACTAGTGAAGCCTCATGCTGTGATAGTGACCAGCACGAGGCGGTCAAGTAAACAAAGCCCACAGTTGTTTAGTACATGAGAATGTTGCCCCTGCATCACCCCAAGCTCCTCTGACAGGGAGACCTTTGTTCTGGGTCTCCATCCTGGGCTCTCCTCTTCTCCTGAGAACCAGCTTGTTTTCCTCTTTCATGCATTATTGATCTTAGAGTGTCTTCCTTCTTGCTCTCCTTGGGAAAGTGCTCAAACCCAGGTCTCCAGTTTACAGCCAGTGAGAGGATAGGACCTAGTGACTGCTACATTCTTGTTTCCCTTACCTTTATGTTCACACACATATTTTTCTGAGGTACTTTAAAATGTGACAAGCGACCAACAGATAACATAGGATACAAAAGGCATTGCTTCACGATAAAGAAAGATATGCTGTCGAAAGTGTGGGCCATTTGTATTCTATTTTTGTTTCCATAAATGAAAATTCACTCACACACAAATTTTTCACGATGAAATTATCAGTGGCTAACACATTACTGAAACATTCTTATATCCTGACTGGTTTCAGTGCTAACTGCCAGTCCTTGCCCATGTCGAGCTTCTGAATGTGTTATTTTATCTCCCAGCGGTATGTGACAGTGATGCTGGAGTCAGATCAGCCATCCAGGTTGGGCTGGGTGCTTAGAACCAGAGGGAACGTTTATTTTAAAAATTCAGTTTCCAGCCTGCCCCTCTGCCCATTGTGATTTAGTAAGACTTAGGAACATCTTTGCAAATATTTTGTACAAACAATACATTTTCTGAGAACTTGGATATTTGAAAGTACTTTTTGTTGCCATTATTACCGTTGAACAACTACTTGACAGGGTATAAAAATCTTGGGTCAGACTCTCTTTGTTTTAAAATTCTGAGTTTTGCTCAATTGTCATTTAACACTTACTGATATATAATGAAATCTTAGTTGCATTAATTGTAACCCTCTCCCCCACCCTCATCACTTTGATTTTTTTATATTTTCACTTATTTTAATGCTTACAATTTGAAGGATACGAATGGGCGATTTCTTGGTTGTCAGTCTTACAGAGCCGGCCATTCACTGTGCCTTGCACTCCTGTGATGTCCTGGCCATTATTTATGCTCTGCGTGTTGTCTGCATTTCCCCTTGGAAGACATTTTACTCATAGGTTGGGTCTCTGTAATCTCTACTTCGTTTCTGTTCCCTTACGTTTCATCTTTTTTCCTCCCTTTCCTTGTGTTCTCTGCCTCGTGAGACGGCGCCTCCATTTTGCCCTCTGCGTCGGTTTTTAGCAGTGTGAAGTCCACCTTTCATCAGCTCAGTGAGGACTGTGTTTTCGGCCTTGGAGCCTTTTATTTCATCCACATCCCTTCTCATCTCTGCACTTTCTTGTTTAATAAAAGTAAGATGAATATCATTCAGAACAGAAGGCAGATGTTTTCTGAAAAATCCTCTGTCCATGAAGTTAAATCCTTTTAGATGAGAAATTTTCCTTTTGAGCCACATCCTTTCGTCCTTCTGTCTGTGTGCTTTATGTTAGTTTTTTCTTTCACCTTGCGCTTGGATGAAGAATCATCTCTCTGGGCCCAGTGTGGAGCCATTTAGGAGAACACCTCCGATCTGTCTTCCTTCCTTGATCCACCCTGGGGTCATAAGAGACTCACGACAGCCTCTTCTCTCTGCTCTGCACACCTTCCCCATTTGCTGCCTCACGTAAAGCGCCAAATAAAGTCTCACCCACTGACTCTGAGCTAACCATTCACAGTTTAGCCCACTCTGTGCTCAGCTCCACGCATGACGTATGGGGCAGCTTAATAAAATGCTCTCAGAAAATAGGCACAAGAACATCCCCTTGAGAGCAGGTGTGATGTTGAAAGTGTTCCAGAGCTGCGATAATCAGTATTTTGTAAACAGTCTCTTACAAGACTGCCAAGCTTCAAAGTCCTGTGCCACTCAGATTGCTTTTGAGTCACTAATTTGATCTCGACAGAAATACATTTTACTCATGGCTGTTAAAACCCGACAATAATTTGTATTGCCTTGAATCTTCACGTGGGTCTTCCTTCCCAGTTTCCCTCTCTCTCTTCACATGTAGAAACACTGCTTCTTCATTCAAGAGAGCTTGCTGATTTCTGAAGAAGCGTTTATCTTGACATTCAATAAAATGGAATTGTAGAAGTTTTAAATCCTGAAGTTATGTGGTGTGAGATCTTACTGATTTGATTTTTTTTTTTTTTTTTTGATTGGGAGGAAAACATAGAACTTTGTGGGAAACAGATAACACCGTGGGCTGTACTCTTCATTTTATCAGGATTGAAGATAAAACTTGAAAAAAAAAAAATTCACCAAAGAGGTGAGGTTATCCGATTTATTCCTAATCTGCTCTTAGCACAAGGGTTACGCTGAGCTATTCCCAGTATTTTTCAGAGACAGAATCCTCTCAAACAGCCGTGTAACTTAGACATAGAGCTTTAAATCAGAGATGGACACGAGAGAGCTCAGTGAACTGGGCTCTCCGCACCAGAACTTCCTCTGCTGTGGCTCCACACAGGCTCCCTTTATTGGGAATGTCAGGTTACCAACTGAGATTAAGCCAGTCAAGGATCAGGATGAAGGACTACATCCAAGGTACTGGGTGGTTCAGTCTTCTGCAGGAATTTCTTATCCCCGCAACCTTGGCAGCTCGAAATCCAGCAGCAGAGTGTAGGCGTTAAAACTACACATTGGAAATAACACAGCTCTAATTTCATTTCTCTTTCCAGGTTTGAGATTTTTAAGAGCTCTCAGGCTGATCCAGTTTTCAGAAATTTTACAGTTTCTGAATATCCTGAAAACAAGGTGAGATGTTCTTTCTCCTATTTTTTTTTTTTTTTNGTCTTCTGCAGGAATTTCTTATCCCCGCAACCTTGGCAGCTCGAAATCCAGCAGCAGAGTGTAGGCGTTAAAACTACACATTGGAAATAACACAGCTCTAATTTCATTTCTCTTTCCAGGTTTGAGATTTTTAAGAGCTCTCAGGCTGATCCAGTTTTCAGAAATTTTACAGTTTCTGAATATCCTGAAAACAAGGTGAGATGTTCTTTCTCCTATTTTTTTTTTTTTTCCCTCCTTCTGGTCCCCAGTGCTAAGCTGTAAATATCAGGTGTATTTGCTTTCATTACGATAAAATTAGTGTTCTTTTGTGCACAGAGACAATGCTCCAATCCAGAAATCCAGGGAGAGCCTAGCGTTGGATCTTCTGCAGGGCTCTGTGGTGAGGAGAAGAGAAAGGGCTGTGTATGTGGGAAGTAGAGACAGTTTGGGGGCACCACGTGGGGTTGCTTGGGCACCAGCCACAGCATCGTGGAGAGAGGAGCACAGTGGGTGAGGGATCGGTCTGCTCATTGATTGGGAAGTCCTTGCTCACAGGTTTTAAATCACCCCTTTATTACATCACTAAATAAGAAATTGAACCTGGCCATAAAAGCAGTGGAAGCAGTGCTCTTTGAGAGGCAATCACAAACCTCATACGGCAAACAGAAAATCATTTCATTTCAAAGTACGTTCTAGATGTTCACTTTATAGCCCGTGTAGCCCCTGGGGCTTGCTCTGTGAATTGCCTTCTGGGGAATACCTAAAACCTCCTGCTGAAGGCACCGTGACTACTTCTGTTAGCTGCGTTATGATCTGGAAAACACTACTGGACCAGGAGAAAAAAATTCCCCAGAGACCCTTTTCCTGATGACCTGCAGGTTCTCAGAGCTGGCCTGAAACCAGGGCTGCCTTGATGAATAAACTAATAAAAGAGGTTGGACGTCTTTTAATGGAGAATAAGTACAGGTCATAAATTCCTCTCGTAGGAAATTACACTTTGAGAAACTCACTGCTAATGTTCCATTTCCTTTTCGGTTGGCCTTAGTGTGTTTGAAAAACGATGAAAAACAGGACACCTCCAAGTTTGTGATTTATAATTAATACACCTGCACTCGGCTGGGGCGGGGGGTGGCGAGGGGGACTTGGACTTAGCATTGTTTTCCCAGTAACTGAGGCTGGGACTCAACTTCCGGAATATGTCACATCCAACAAGTGTGACAGGCTATTGGCTTTCCTCTTAGGGTCTTAGTGTTTTTCGTCTATTTTTGTTTGTTTTAATTCCAGATTGATTTCCCCTTGCTAAGTAATCATCTGTATGAATGGGGAAATAAATTCACGTTCTGTTAGTCAAGTTAAAACGAAAATGAGCATCGAATGCCGCGGGCGTCTTCTACAGCGTGTTCCAACACCCTTACTTTCATAATCCTGGGCTCAGAATTTGTTGGTGGCCCATTGTGTGCACTACTATTAATGTAGGATGAATATTGTTATTCTTCATATTTCTTCGGAGTGACAGGAACCTTCATTTCTAACACTTTATGACTCTTGTGTGCAATGGACCCATATTACTCTTGAAATTAAAATGATTGACAAAGCTAGCCATCCCTAAGGTTTGCCTATGTCATATTTGCTACGCTGGGTTTTTAAAGATAGACTTGGCAAGGACCCAGTGCCGATCAAAGGGGCTGTATTTAAAAGACACTCGTGGGGATGGTGTTATATGGAGCTGTCCACACTGTCTAACATGGTGGAGTGCCGCTGTCTCCCTGTTTCATGATTACTTATTCAGGACTCTTTTAATCCTCAGACCCCAGCATTTTAAGAAGGTGCCATCACTCCAAGGAATAACACAAAAAGAACTATGTTCTCACCTTCCTTGTATTCCATGCGAATCCTTTCTGGACTTAGGAGAGTGATAAGCCATCTGTTTAAATATCTTTTTCTGGGCTTTTGACAAGAGATCCACTAATTTTCCACTTCTTGGGGTGGGGGTGGGGGGGCAAACTTTCCTTTAGATGTAGGAAACCGCACTGGCATCCCTTGGGGAAACAGTTCTCCTGAGAACTCTACAGTTAAGGCGGTTCCTTCTCCCAGTGCAGAGGAGGGGAATAACTGAAGCGATGAGTGAGGGTAAGAGGTGACTTTCTATGTTGGGAGAGCCGTGGGATGGTGGGCTACCGCGGAGTCTGCCATCCTAAGTTGCAAACATTTTCCCCGCATCCCACTTCCCACGGAATTAAACTCCTCTGTCACTGGAGAATGGTTTCCATCTCAGCCTCACAAAGGAATTGTCCCAGTTCCTTTGGCTTATGGTCAAACATGTGAGGAGGTCCGTTCAAGCCTGAATTGAGCACCCATCTGTGCCGCAGTGAGAGGGTCCCAGCATTGAGTTCTGCTTCCTGAGAGCCCCTGAGGGAGGGAGAGCCAGCTATGGTTGGTACTGGGATGCAGACCTTGCGAGGCATGGCGGAGAATAGTTAAATAAGGCTCAGCCTGAATGAGGGGCAGTCAAGGATCTTTTCAAGGCAAAGGGAGTGTCTTCAGTAAGCCTTGTAGACAGCCAGGTGTCATCTTGGTGAGGCTGGAGACGGGGCGTGTGAGAGGGAGGGAGGGAGGATGGATGCAGCTGACTTCCAGTCACGGCAGCTGCAAAAGGAACGTAAGTGAGAGAAGAGAGCCCTTGGAGGAACTTCCCTGATGACTCAGTGGTAAAGACCCTGCCTGCCAGTGCAGGAGACGTGGGTTCAATCCCTGGGTCAGGAAGATCCCCTGAAGGAAGGCATGGTAACCTACTCCAGTATTCTTGCCCGGGAAATCCCATGGACAGGGGAGCCTGGCAGGCTACAGTCCATGGGGTTGCAAAAAATCGGACATGACTTAGTGACTAAACAATGACAACTATTCTGCCGTGTCACTTATTTCCCATGTAGCTGTGTGATACTTGCCATCATTTACCTAAACCACACACTTTCTTTTTACGTTTTGGAAACTGAAACCACTGCACTACCTAAATGGCCTCAGAAACGGCTCCAAGTGTAAAGGCCTTTAAAAGAGTACTCAATATAGAGACTTGCAGGCAGAGGCCACATCATGAATGCTCTCAGATGTCATGAATTCCACGTGGAAATTGTATGGAAAGTGGGTTTGAAACATCTAAGCCATCCATGTGTAGATGTCAGGGGGGCAGTTGCCCAGGCATTGGCAACAGGGACTGGCCTTTGAAGAGGGCGAGAGATTGAATGATAGTTAAGGCATAGAATTGACAGAACTTGAGTTGGCTTCACCCTGTGTCTTAATAGCTCAGGCCCTTCATCCCTGTGGGATACAGTGCACTTGACTTTGAGGGGGCTTCACATCTGTCTGACAAAGGTAACAATGAAGCAAACGAAGGACATTGGAGCTATCTATATTCTCAGCCAGAAGCAAAGAGGAAGATACTAATCAACCAGAACTGGGACGAATTTGTGTTTCTTTCTGGAAGGAGGATGACATTTTCAGTGTCAACCAAAACATGTCCTGGTAAATTCACTGAGCAAAGATAACCCCCGTGGTTCTGTGTTTTTAGTGATAATCTTGGAAAGAGATGGACATTCATTCTCCCAGTGTCTACAGAGACACACACACCATCTCTCTCTCTCTTTCTCTTTCTCCCCCAGTATCTAGAGTCCTGAGAAAGGTCTCTGATCTGTAAAAACAGCCTGGTCTCTGTGTCTGCCCATGGATAATGATTCATTATATCCTTTTGTGGCTAGTGAGAACTCATGGGCCAGGGTCCCAGAAACAATAATAGAAAACACAAAAGTGAAGTTAGGCTATCATGCAAAGATCACACTTTTTATCCCTTATCACGAGAATGCTAGAATCTGAATTGTTCCAATCACTCTCATCCTTAGGACCTTAGGGTTCAGTCCAGAGTTCTGGACTTGGCCCTCAAGTCTTTATCTCCAGTGTCCACGCAGAACCCACAGACCTGCCCTGCATCCCTTTTCCTCCTTCCAGGGAGCTCTTTGCATCCTGGTGAGGTTCAAATTTTAGAATATGGAGAGAGTGCACCAAGAGTTAATCTGTATCTCTTGCATAGAGCTTTTAGATGATTGCCTGGTCATAGAGTTTAATTTGAAAAGCAAATCCTAATACTGGGGATCTGTAATAATGCAGATGTCATAAAAATAATCAGATTTCAGTGCTTAATAGAGACTCTTTCAGCAACAATGATTAAATGTTCTCTACACAACAGAGAGCTCCCTTAAGTGCTATTAATATCACTATGACAATCACTTAGAGATTAATAATCACCATATTAGGTCATTTTCCAAAGCACCATGAGGCCCAGAGACTCCCATAGTTTTAGTATCTCAAGAGGGCTCTGCACGGTTCTTGTTGGGACGCTGCTCTGTTCCAGCATCCAGGACTGCGTAAGTGAGTCACCTCGGCACTTACTTATCTCCTGAGAAGCTGAACAGCACAGGCATCCCTGAGAGCTCTTTCTTTGCTACTGTCTATCTGTTACTCATGAGTCTCTCACTCCCTAGTGTTGATGTACCTCAGAGGAGGCATTTACTTTATTCTGGCCTCCCCTTGAGAAACTGATTGGGCAGTGGATATGCTGGTAACCTCTCTCCTCTCTGGGGCAGTGCCCTCTGACCCTCTTCATATCCTGTGCAAGAGTGTGGGGAGTCACAGCTTTGCTTTCACGACAAGGAAGACTTTCTGGTGGACCCCGGTCTGGGACTCTTGTTGTACAGTGTAGTGGGCAAAAGGGAAGACTTTGGGGCCAAACTGCTGCTGCTGCTGCTGCTAAGTCGCTTCAGTCGTGTCTGACCCTGTGCGACCCCATAGACGGCAGCCCACTGGGCTCCCCCGTCCCTGGGATTCTCCAGGCAAGAACACTGGAGTGGGTTGCCATGTCCTTCTCCAATGCATGAAAGTGAAAAGTGAAAGTGAAGTTGCTCAGTCGTGTCTGACTCGTAGCGACCCCATGGACTGCAGCCCACCAGGCTCCTCCATCCATGGGATTCTCCAGGCAAGAGTACTGGAGTGGGGTGCCATTGCCTTCTCCACGGGGCCAAACTGCCTGTGTTCAAATTGCAACTCTGCTGCCTCCTACTTGTGTGAACTTGGGTCAGTTTCTTAACCTTGGGACCAACTCCTAGAGTCTTTATGAAGATTAGATGAATTAATATACATGAAGTACTTAAAATAGCGGTGCGCATGGTAAATCCTGTGAGAGCACTGTGCTAGCCATTCTTATTACGGTTGGTCTTAAACTCTCAGAATTTCAGTCATTTGTTTTCCCTTGAGAAAGAGGTGGAAGGGGTCAGAGATCAATCTGTTAAGTCCGGTGGGCTGAACCAGCCTGTGGGCAGTGTTACACCCCTCTGGGAAGACTGAAAAAGATAGAAATTAGGGTTCTTTTCTGCATGATGCAGTTGGGAACACAAGAGAGTCAACTAGAAGTGTAAAAACGATGGCTTAAGAGAGTGGGATCCGTGTCCAGTGATTAGCTGGAGATAAAAGAGCCACAGGGCACTTTGTATTGCCAGTGGGTGGAGTTGCTTTAAGGAGGAGGTACGGGCTGGACCAAGCTTTGGAGAAAGGGAAATATTCAGTAGGTGCGGAGGGCTCTCAAGCTGAGTCATAGCATAAACAAAGACCTGGCAGATATATTTGGCTTTGATAGAAGTTGCAAGAGTTTATGTAGAAGACTAGTGGTGGGAGAATCTGAAACCAGCGGGTGTGGATGGAGGCAGTGTAGACATCGTGTTTTAGTCCACGAGAGCCTTTGGACAGGGGAACAACCCCCTGGCAACAGCGGTTGAGGAGCTGTACAGCCAGTGGGAGTAAATGGGTGAAAGCAGGTAGGAAGAAGGCAGAGGGGAGACCAGCTCACTCTGTGCAAATTCTTAGAGGCCCTATTGTGTGCCAGGGACTCACCACTCCCAGGCTTCTGGCCAACAAGGCCCCTACTCTCAGGGACCTAGGTATCTAGTGAGTTCCAACTGATCTCAAAGAACACCAGTGGATGCTGAAGCTTTTCGGTGTAAGATTGCTGGGGCATAGGATGCGCCTACAGCCCCAGAGTCCCACTCCCCAGCTGGCATACTGATTACAAAGGGAACCTGGCACCTCTCAGTGGCGCCACCTGGGGCTCCCACAGATACCAAGTGACTGAACCTGGTGTAACAGAGTTGAAATTTCCTGATGTGATGCCATCCCAGGCAGGTATTCGCAACAGATGTATTGAAACAGGGTCTTGTCTGGGGGCCACAGTCAGACAAATCCAGAATATGGAACTTTCTGGATAACAGCAGGCTTGGCTGCATAGAAAATAAAATAATCACAGAAAGACATAATAAAAAGGGTGTGTGTATGTGTGTGTGGCGGGGTGGGGTGGGGGCGNCAGTCAGACAAATCCAGAATATGGAACTTTCTGGATAACAGCAGGCTTGGCTGCATAGAAAATAAAATAATCACAGAAAGACATAATAAAAAGGGTGTGTGTATGTGTGTGTGGCGGGGTGGGGTGGGGGCGGGGACGGCAGGGAGTGTTATATACAGATTAAAGGAGAATAAAGCAGACAGTGGAAAATACATAGCCTATGGGCCAATCAGCCCACTGCCTGTCTTTGTAAATAAAGTTTTATTCGAACACAGCCACAACTAATTCCTTTACAGGTCTCCCGTGTATAGTTGCAACAGAGACTTTATGTCCCAACAAAGCCTGGATATTTACTATCTGTCCCTTTGTTAGAAAAGTTTCCTGACTTCTAGATTAAAGCCATATAATAGTCAAATGCAGCACATTATTGTCTCTGTTACTTCCTTAGGGCGAAAACCTGAGAGCATCAGTAAGCCTGCTTTTGGAGCAACTGCAGAAATCTAGCTTGGGAGTGAATATTAGGTGACATTACTGAATGTGTTGATCTCCTTAGGTGGGGCAGCTGCACTATGATTATTTTACATTGCGTCCTTCTTAGGAGATGAGTGCTGAAGCGTTTATAAGGTTGTGTCGTGATGTCTACACCGTGCTTGTAAATGGTTTCATCCAGAAAAAAAAGAGAAAGAGAAAATATACAGATAAAGCCATTGTGGCAAAATGTTAGGTGAAGGACATCTCAGTGTTTATTACACCCGTCTTTCACTATTTCTGTAGACATAAAAATGTTCAAAGTAAATATTAATAAAAAAAATTTTAAGCAACCAGAGGGGTTTATTTAGGAACTCCTTTCAGAAACTCGGATGTCATCTTCCTACAGGCTGCAGCCTGAACTACATTTGCCGCCTTATGATGGAGGAACACTGAGGGCTTGGGGGTGGGCTGCCTCCTCTTTAAAGGGATGCTGTTGTTCTGGAAGCCACGCCCAACAGGGTCTTCTGTAACTTGGGGATCTTGCTTTTTGTCTCTTTTGCACAGTAATTCCATCAAGCTGGTGAATCTGCTCTCCATTTTCATCAGCACGTGGCTCACAGCAGCCGGGTTCATCCATTTGGTAAGTATCCTTGAAGATGCTTCAGTCCTGACTTTTCTGGAAGAAGACCCTCTCAAAGGCATTTTATTACCTGGGAGACAAACTTCAGCCCTGCTGGAGAATGCATAAAAAGGAAAAACCACCACACAAGTTGTCTAGGTTTCAACCCTTTTACCCCAAACTAGTTCCAAATGGTGAGTCATGTTCACACTGTAAACCTGTGTTTTTCAGCTCACCTGTATAGCTGGGGCAGGGGCTTCCGTAGATTTTTTTTTTTTTTTTTTTTAATTCTGTCTGCAATAACCCCAGCAAACCACAAGATGGCAGTGCTTCCTAAGCAATCACTGGAAAAGGTTGGCGACCAGGTTGGAAGTCTGATCCCCATCTCTTGAAGTGAAGTGAAAGTTCCTCAGTCGTCTCCGACTCTTTGCGACCCCATGGACCACACATCTCACAAATAACAGATTCCTCAGTTTCTCCTCACTTTCCCCTTATAAGGGCTTCCTTGATGGCTCAGCTGGTAAAGAATCCGCCTGCAGTGTGGGAGACTTGGGTTCTACCCCTGGGTTGGGGAAGATCCCCTGGAGAAGGGAATGGCTTCCCACTCCAGTGTTCTGGCCTGGAGAATTCCATGGATTGTATAGTACACGGGGTCACAAAGAGTCGGACACAAATGAGTGACTTTCACTCACTCCCCCATACAAAAAGGCCTCTTTGATTCTTTTGCTTAATTACCTGTCAAGTTATTTTGCATCTCAAAAATGTTAATTCTTTTAAATTAACAACTCACTGAAAGCCTTATATTGTGAAGTCAAGCTGTACTCACAGTCCCAGGGCAGATTTCTGCCTGCTTTTAGAGAGTATAGCCATTTTGAGAAGTGTGCTTCACACAAACACAAACTGTTACACTTGGAAGGAGCATCAACAGTTTTGAGTCAAGTTGCCCTTCCCTTGCTGAGCTTCAGTCTGCTTAACGGATGGAAGGAAGCATTGTTACCTACCTCCCATTGGGAGTTTTGTGATTAGCATTCAAAGGAAAACTTCTGAGCTATCTCTCAGTTACTGGATCTGATGGTTCCCCCCCACCC
>SJYX01020416.1:153674-193995 GCA_006410675.1 Oreotragus oreotragus
TTTTTTTTTTTTTTTTTTTTTTTTTTTCGTAAATACAATCCAGCCCATGAATATGTACCTTTGCAGCTCTAGTCCTTTTGTGTTTCCAGATCTTAGTATTTCCCCCCTCCCCTTTCTGAAAAGTCGCCCCCTTTCTCCGGCCTGTCTTTTTAGTCTCTCTTCTGTTTCCTATCTTCTTCTCAGGCCATGTTTGCCAGCTACGTCCCTGAAATCATAGAGTTAATAGGAAACCGCAAGAAATACGGGGGCTCCTATAGTGCGGTTAGTGGAAGAAAGTAAGTATGCCAAGAGGTGTTGCTGCCTCCACTGCGGTAGAATCCTCTCTGCATGCCATTTTTTTTTTTGGTTCTTGTTTCTTTGTTTCATGCATGTAGGCAATGTTTGCCCGCTACGTGCCCGAAATTGCTGCTCTCATCCTGAATCGGAATAAATTCGGCGGGACATTTAACAAACATGGAGGCAGAAAGTAAGTCAGTTGCATCAGAAGAGGTGTGCTTGAGTGACTTTCAGAGCCCCTATGGCAGTGACACCTGAATTCTGCCCCCCTTACACCCCACCTGAAGGGCCACATTCTGTGTGGGGAGTGATGTCAGAATGACCCCTCCAAGTTATCACGAGGACCAGCTGCTGAGACCTGTTCCCACTCACAACTCTCTTCCCCACCCATCTCTCCAAGAGACATAATAGATTTGTCCTGGAAGGAGTCCATGTGTTACTGAACTCATATTTTCTATTCTGATCCCTAATGTGTAAGCCCAGTTCATTCATTCTTTATATTAATTAGGTGATTGATGGCATTCTGGTCCCTAAGACTAAAGAGGTGCCATCTTATGCGGTTTTCGTGCAGCCAAACCATGGCCTCATATTCCGGCAGGGAAGTCCCAAGGAGGGCAAGATCAGGGTCACATTGGCACGCTGGCCACCGGGAGACCAGGTCTCTTTAGCCAGGAGGCACCAAGCTTGTCTCCAAAGGGACTCATAAGTATGTTTATAGTATATCCGGGCGCTGCGCGGGCTTCCTGATGCATCTCTTGTTTGGCTTTCCATACGTGAATGCTTTCTTCTCGGGGACGGTTTCGATTTGTGCTCACATCATCTCGTCAGTATCACAGTCAGTGTGTGTCAGTGCTGTCAGCTGGAAGTTTTACTCCTAAGTAGATGGCAGGCCTTGACTGCCATGTCTTGAAGGAGAAGACTGGAGGGAGGCAGGGTGGAAGCAACCATTCTCTACTGTTTTTCTTTCAGAGCTTTTTCTGAGCTTTGAATTTTGTTGGCTTTTGAGTTTTGGTTTTCATTTTAACTTCCGTAGAATAAGATATACACATCTTGATGTACAGCTCAAGGATTTTGTACCTATGTACACACCCAGTAACTACTGCCTAGACCAAGATACAGAATATCTTTATCACTTTGCCCCTTCCCCAGTCATGGAAGTTCCTATTATGGAATTAGGGGGTTTTTTTGTTGTTGTTTGTTTTGTTCTTATCCCATACATTAAAAAAATTTCACTCAGACATGTCTGACTTAGCTTCTCCATGGACTGGAGCCCCGCTGGCTCCTCTGTCCATAGAATTCTCTAGACAAGAATACTGGAGTGGGTTGCCATTCCCTTCTCCAGAGGGTCTTCCCAACCCAGGCATCAAACCTGGGTTTCCTGCAATGCAGACAGATTCTTTACCATCTGAGCCAGAGCTTTTGATTAAATTTAAATACATAGTTGTTAATTTTTACAGTGTTGTGCTGGTTTCTATACAACAACACAATCAGCCATGATTGTGCATTTTCAAATGAACTCTTGAATAGCCTATTTGCTCTTTAAGAGAAAAATAAAAGCAGTAGCATCGTGTTTCCATCCATCACCTCCTCCTTGCCTGACAGTCACATTGGAAGGAGCACACATCTTCTCCCATCAGTGATCCCACTGCATCCTGAGCTCAGGTGTCCAGTCCTCTGTTTAGAAAATGAGGAGGTGGGGAAAAGGACTCATTTGCTTGAACTACCCACAGGACACCCGTTTCCTTTCAAAGGCACGGAGGATAGAGGAGGCCAGTTGGCGTCTTTTCCGGGGAGGCAGCCGTTCTCCCACCTCCCCTCCGATGGAGCCCTCCTCCTCCTATTATTGTAACAGCCCTGGATGAGATGAGAACCAAGCTGTTCCGATTTCTGGGCCATTGGTTAGATCCAAAAGGCCAAATAAGTCCAGAGATTTCCAATGGTCATTTATTCCATGCCAAGAGGAAAACAGCCTCTCCGTTCGTTTTGCCTTGAAGGTGCGGACAGGTCGCCATAAAGCAGAAGGCAGTCGGGGCACACGGGCTGCCTTTATGGCCTCCCCAGGCCACTGTCTCAGCCAGCCTTCCCCTCTCCCTCACCGCCCCTGAAGATGTCAGTAAAATCAATTGCCCTGATGTCTGTGTTGAAAATATTTCCCGACTCTCACTCCAGGTACATTTTTTTTTCCCCCTCCAAAATAGCTGCCATAGTCCAGTGTGGGTGGGCCTGCTGGCGGGGGGCTTTTGTTGACGGGTGACCCAGATGAGGCCCTGAGACCCACATCGCTCACCCACTCCAGTCCCATCCGGTTGTCCCTTGGCCTTGGCACCTCTGCTCAAACCCCCGCGTTGAAGGCTGCAGATCACAGACTGCCCGCAGCTTTTGCTCTGGCTCCATCTCCATCATCTTTTATCACTACTTTTACCCTGGATTTTTCTCTTTTCCCTTCTCCCTTTATGAAAATGCACACTCCGCCTTTAATGTTCCTCTGGGTCTCTGAGGTCCCCCGACCCTGCGGACAGAAAATAGGTCCTGTCATCAGCACGGGGCTGTTCGCTTTACTTTACGCATTGTTTCCTGGTTCAAAAGCTAATTACTAAGTAGTTTAAAGAAGCCCTTTGGTCACTTAGATCTTTCATCAGAAAATATAAGCTTGGGAAAGGAACGGTAATAAAGGGCCATTAGCACCCTTTGTTTGATGTTGTTTTTCTAGTCAGTAGAACAAGATTGATGAAATGTTATGTTTGGCCAAAATTTGAGTTTTCATTTGGAATTCAGTGTTGAGAGAATGGGCTGTCAGAATCAATAAGTTTTCTTTCGCTTGGGATATGGGCATGTGGTAGTAATTAGCAATATAAGGTCTTTAGTTGAGCAACCAAGCATGGATTCTGGCAGCAAACATAATGAGAAACTACAGTTGTTCTATTTCTAACGTCAAAAAGTTTCCAGATAAAATTAAATGCATTTGCAAAAGAAAAGCAGCTAAACTTTGTTGAAAGATAGAATTCATACTTAAAATAGTGTGCTTCGCCCTGTGTTTTTGTGTGTGCGTAAATATATGTGCTGTACCTGCGGACACATGTCCATGTATCAGTTCTCCCTAAGATTTCATCAGATGGGTGCCCAGAAAGTAACTTAAACGTATACATAGCTAAGGGATTTGTTTACGTGTGCACATTTTGCTCAGAATATAACTGCGCTAACAATGCCTTAACTTGTCAGAGAACTCGAGGTAACATGTGACCCAAAGCCATGGAGACACATGAATTGGAAATTCAAAGGTTATTTAAAGTCAAAAAAATTTGGGTAGAGAACCATGGTGTTTTGTTCACACAACACTCAATTTCAGGGTTTTGGAGAGTATGAAAATTTCAGTGGCACCTCATTTTCAGTTCTAATCTACGTTGGCATAATAGAAACAGTTCATGTAGGGTCCCCAGAACATCCTCACCAGCAACACAGCATCCAGGGCTCACAGTTGCTCACGCTCACGTTCTTATCAACATCCCTGGCCTGACCTCCTACAGGACACCCAGAGCCAACAGTAGATATAGGGGTGTGTGTGTGAGTGTGAGAAAGAGAGTCATTTTCTAGTTTATCCATTATGGGACTTGGTCCCAAAGGTCTAATCAGTATCTTGTCAGGCAGTCTCTCGAGTTGAGGTCTTGGGAACAATTAGTCTCTTTGGGCTGAGACCGTAGATCTTATTCAGAAGAGTAGCCCTCCTGTAGCCCAGCCTGCCTCAAGGCCACTGTCTCCATTTCTTTCCCTTTCTGTAAGTTCAAAGCCTCTCAGAGGTGGTAGAATGGACGGGTGAGACTCCCATGGCCTTTGGGATCCCAGCTTGCTCTTCTTCCTCCCACAGCTTCTGCTGTTTTCCCCAGAGGTTTCCTCTCTGCTTGTGACTCAACCTACTCCTGGTTAGTTTATGAGAACTGACAAGATCATGGTCTGAGGTCACATGGCCAAGGGCCATGGAAAATAATCAGCCAGGGAGAAGAATCCATCTGCAGTTACCCCCTTGTCAGAGACAGCTGGACTGGGGAGCCATCCAGACAATGGACTTCCCGTGATGGGGCTCCTGGGGCCTGAAACTGGAGCAGCCCCAGGCCAAGTGGCTGGGAGATGGGAGGCTAGATGGCTTTGGATTGTTCTGCTGATTCCTGGTAGCTAACGGCTCAGAGGACATAGAGAGAAGGATGGACAGTTGAGGACAAGGACTATGGAAAGGGGGCCAAGAACTGAATGTAACTTATTGGGAGGAGGATTCTTGGCTGGGTGAGGAGTCTGTGTCCCCTTCTAGCTGGGGAACCCCTATTTCATGAATAGGCTCTAACTCCTATTCATGAAATCTGTCTGTGAAACAGCAATGTACAATGGATTCTCTTAGACCTCCTTATATAGGTGGAGGAGTGCCACATACTTCTGGAAATGAGAGCATGAATCAACAGAACCCAAATCTTGTGACTGGCTTCTGTGGCAATGATAATATCTACAGGTGCTTCCATCCTTCTGCCTCCTCATGACAGCCGTGTGAGGAAAGTATCACCGTCATCTCCATTTGCAGTGACTTGCCTGACATCACAGCACTAGTAAAGGGTCAGTCTGGGACCTGAACCCAAGTGCAGTCTGCTCCACTGGGGCATGCTGCTTCTCTAGATCATCTCTTGAGACTCCTTTCTGCTCTAAACTCAGTGATCCTATCACTGTAACTTTTCTTCCACCTCTACCCACAGTGGGGCCAGAACACTGCATGTAAGATGATGAGGAAGGTAAAGGCCTGAGCATCACTTTGGACCCTTCTCCCCCTTCTACTCACCTAGTGCCTCGAAGGAGCCTGGCCCTAGGGTCAAGGACAAAAAGGTGGAGAGGGGACAGAACTGTTTCTTCCTAGTTTTTCTCATTTGGTTAGATTGTAAAAGTATTTACCTCTTGAACATGTCTAACAATGAGGGGCTTTTAAGGATGGGCAGAAAGATCATTGGCCAAAATGAGATTTGTGGGTTTCTACCTGCTGCTTCCTGGTTCCATCCTTCCTGGGGAGGTCATTTCCTAGGGGGCCAGCTGTGGTGGGATTGTCGTGATTTGCCAGACTTGGACTCTCTCCTGGGCACAGCCTACCTGCTTGTCATCTGAAGAAGAGCATTCTCTGCCCTGGCAAACATATCTCCCTGGGCCCTTCTCTTCCCCAGCTGGTCTGCACAGCTCGGGGCACTTCTGTAATAGTGGTTTCTTAACTGTCAGTGGGAACTAGAATAGCAGTTGTTCCTCTTGGAAAATCCTGGGTGGGTTCCCTGGGTTTATTTCATAGCTTTGAGTGAAAATCTCCACCCTCAGGAGGCAGTGTCCTCCTGGACGGAGTTTGGGTGGTCTGCCTTCAAACTTAGGTGTGGCCTCAGGGTTGTAAGAAGCCACCACCTTAATACCACAGAGGTTGGCCAACTTTATCAGGGGATTTCCCAGGTGGCGCTAGTGATAAGGAACCTGCCGCCAATGCAGGAGACATAAGAGACACAGGTTTGATCCTTAGGTTGGGAAGATCCCTTGGAGGAGGGACATGGCACCCCACTCCAGTATTCTTGCCTGGAGAATCCCACGGTCAGAGGAGCCTGGCAGGCTATAGTTCATAGGCTTGCAAAGAGTCCCACATGACTAAAGAAAACAACAATGTCAAGACTTCGTCAGGCTTTTCCATTTAAAGATGAAGCAGAGTACTTTATTACGTCCTTCAATGTCAGTGCTCATGTTTTATAAAGCATTCAGTGACTTAGAACAAACTTGCAAGGACGAAGAACACGGCACAGTGAGGTGCCTTCCTCGCTCTCCACTCTCGCTGTCACCGCCACTGGCTCACTTGCTCAGGCTGTGACCCTCTCTCAGGACCACATGTCGGGCAGCTATGCGTGGTATCTGTCACGTGGAGGCTACATGTCCGGAAGGTGACAGGCAATGGCAAGCGTAGGAATAAAAGGAAATGCCAAGTACAGATTTTAATACATGCAACACAAGCAAGAATGATCGAAGATTCTGTTACAGGGCAAAACAGGGATGGTTTACAGGGATAAAATGGTCTAGGGAGGTGACGCCCCAGAGAAAGGGCTGTTACAGCCTACTCAACAACTTTCATTACTGCCTAGACAGAGGGCAGCTAACACTCTAGGTTTTAAAATTAATATTATGGGAACCCCTCCTGCAACTGTTGGTCTTTAGTACTACCTCCAAGGAACTAGGTCTTTAAAATCTCAATTGTGTTTCAGGCCCTCGTTTGCCTACAGTACTCCTGTCCACTGGCTTACCAGGGGAGGCCATCCTACTTCTTGATGATGAGGTCATTGAATTTTGTGTCTTTCCTCTGATCAGAAATAAGCCCTTCATCTCCCTCACATCCTTCGTTCTTCTCTGAGACCACATTCTATTCCCTCCTGCCCAGCTCTTTCATATCAACATGAAATTCCACTTTCTCCACTGCTCAGATTTTGCCCACCTGGTTCTAGACCATCGTTTAAAAAGAGAATTGGGATCTTAAATGTTCCACTGCACCAGGACAGGAATTATTTCTTTATAAAGACTCATTTAATCTACCCCCATTGTCCATTTCCTGCCCCTCAAAAGAGCTAATGTGAGTCCTGCCTTCATCTTCATATCTCACCCATGTCTGTTTTCTGAGTGCTTGCAACATGCCAGATGCATTGTACAGGCTCATGAAAATCTTCAAATTCGCCACATCTATCTTCAGCGATACATGACATTATTTGGCCACCAAAGTGGTTGGGGAGTTCAAACTCAGAGCTTGTGTAAACCTCCATCTTGGTTCCCAGAGGTCAGAGCCTTCCTATGCTTACTTTCTCCTCTACTCATTCTGAGATGGTCTGACCCCAGTGTTTGGAAATAGGATGTGGGGTTAATTCATAGGGTGTTGTCTTGGGTCGAGCCCCGTGTCCTTTTCCTTCCTGTCCATGTGTAACGCAGACAACATTCCCCCTGCCTCCTCCTCGGCCTGTGAATGGGGTGCTGTTCCTAGGAGGGATGGTGTCTATAAGATTTCTGCATCACAGACATCGCTCTGGCTGAAATGTGACTGCTGCTTTGCTTTTTATACAAACTTCAATCCCTCAACAAGTAAGCTGTTCAGCCCTCTAGTCATGGGGCCCACGTGATCCCCAGCCTAAACTCTCAGCAGTGTTTTCAGATTCCTAGATTTTAAAAGCCATAAATTAGCAAATCATCAACATATCACCAGGAAGGATCATCTGGTAGCCATTCTAGTCAGAAGAAAACACAGGCCCCAATAACTGATCTTCACAGAGATATGAAGAACTGTAGGCAGACAGCTACAGTAAATAGGGAGACAAAGAGATAATTCAAGCTGACAGGCCATGTTGGACTGATTAGGCATTCTGCTTTGATTAGCATTAAACTTTGGGGGGAAGAAAAAAAAATGAGATTGCCCTAATACTTTGGAAAAATGACCCCTTGACTACTTCTGAAATTCAGTACCAAGGGGCAGATACTGAAAACGAGTGTTATTAGATGCTGTATCATGTAAAGGGCCAGGTATTCCTTTCCAAAGAGAGGGGTCTTTATGGGTGTGGATGTGGGCACTTCTTTCTTTGCATCTGCTTTGGATTCTTGTAAGCCACGTCTTCAGTCCTTTTCAAACTTGGAGCTCTATTTAGAGAGACTTGGATGCATATTAAATCTATTTCCTGATAATACTAATGGAATGAAAGCTTGTCTCCCCCCTACACACCCCCCCCACTTTTCTGCTGTCTCTCTTCCCTTCCACACACTTGTCAAAATGTTCCAGCTATTGTTCTGAAAACAAGAATAGACATGTAGGTGGGAGATGAACTGTGTACCTTAAAAAATAAAAAGTCATATTCAGACTTTGACTTTCACCCTCATATGTTCTTTCTTCCATTAAGAAAAAGAATTCTGAATATAACTTTTCTAATTATCATCCCTGAAGATTCTTTCTGCCTAACCTCACATTTGATTGGGTGAATCCTGGTTGGGCAGATTCTAAATCTAAAGGGCAAACACGATACTCCGAGGCTAAGCTGCACTGTTTTCTCTTTCCGCTATGTCATTCATTCTGATAGCCGTCTTCCCGGAGTTGTGCAAAGCGATTACTAGTAGATTTGGGATTTCATCCCACTGCTGCCATCACACACTAAAAACAAACCAGGAAACCTTCTAACTGGCCAAATCCAGTGTCTCTTTTTATTATAAAAGAACTTTAGAAGCTGATGCAGCATGAAATTCATGGAAACTTGGTGCTATGCCTCTCAGGGTTTGCACCTCCACATCTGGTACTGATATTGCATAACCCCCTAAACCATAGGGGCTTCTTCAAATGCGAGTACCAGTTGTCAGTAAAAGCAAACTTCTCTCACCTCCAATACTTTGTCAATAAGGACACATGTTCGAAGATAGATGTATGCCCATCTCGTGAGAGGTTTTATGGCCCTAGCTGCTGACCTCAAAGGCAAATGCTAGCTAGTATATAGAACAGATTTAGGAAAGCTCCCATCCCAATATATTTGCTCAACTAATAATTATTTGAGCCCTGTTATGTTCCAGGCACTGTGCTGGGTGCTGTGGGTTAAAGGATGAGCAAGAAGATATGATTCTTGCTCCCCTGTGGCTTACCTGAGACTTTGATCAATCAGAACCACCCAAGAGCTAGTGGCAACTGTGTAGAAGCTGGATTACAGAGGAGCCTTGTCTCTGTGAAATGCTCTTTTGGCAGGAATTGTGTTCAATAAAATCATGAAGGTATAAGGCAATCAGGAAGACTGCAAGCCTTTTAGAGGGAATGCTCCTAAAAGCATTAGATAATTCACATTGGTAGATTAGGGCAGTAGTTTAGTTTAGGGCAAAGGTAACGGAGAGATGACTTGTGGACCTAAAAACCTACAAATCTAATGACGGACCCTGTAAAAGAGGGGTGCAGAGCCGTTCAGGAGGTAGAGGGGCTGCTGATGCCACGTTGAGTTCTGGGCCTTTCCAGTGTAGCGAGCATCCCTCTGTGGTGTCTTATGCCTTATCGAGCTCTGGAACCTGTGGACTTCTCCTAGTACTTGTGTGTGTCAGACAGATGATGGAAGCTCCGGGTGTTGGGTCTATTTACAGTGGATGGCTAGCAGGACACCCTAGCCGGGCGACACCCTTGGGTGTGGCTGAGGAATGAGGCCACACCCAAGGGTGTGTCAGGATATGTCAACTTAATTGTTGTTACGGGAGGGCCAAGTCCTAACAGCTTATGTTCTAGGGCCATGAGGCATGCAGGGGTATTTGGGAAGGCAGTGGGGTCAGTTTGCACATCTTTCCCTCTACCAGGCAAAATTAAGAACTGCTTCTTTGCTTGGACTCTTTCTCCCTCTGATCTGTCTTCATCCCCAGAGGGTGTAGCTGATCTTGTCTTTCATCTTCTCTTCTCTTGGTGCCTTGTGTTCAGAAGCTGCATTATCAAGTGGAAACAGGCAGATCTGATTTGATTGGAATAGAGGAAAATGATGTTCAAGTGCCTGGATTTCTCTGTTAGCGCAAAGATCCACCTAAAATTGGAAGAATCGGGTCAAAGGAAGAATGGCTTACTTAAAAATGACCAAAGGCCACGAAACCCTGCAGTAACGGATGAATAAAAGGCAGAAGGGCGAGGGTGTTGTCGAGAGACACAAGGAAGGACCAGTGTTATTTATGAGATTTGGGCAATTATAGAATTGCTTGCTTAAGAAGCTATATAAGTCCTCTTCCATGAAGGAAGGAGGAAAGAGATAAAAGCAAAATAGTGGTGCTAATACCTGCATACTGGGTTATTGTGAGAATTCAGTGAGAAACTAGAGGTAAACAAATCTACAATTAAAGTTCTTTGGTTATAGGCAACTGAAATTTATTCTTGCTGACTTCAGCAAAAAAAGCTTTTTTTTTGGGGGGAAGGTTAAAGTATCTTACAGCATTCAGACAAAAGCTGAAGATGCCAGAAAGGACAGAGGTGAGGCTGAGAAGCAGCACTGGGGTCCAGCAAGCAGAAACTCAGAGAAAGTCCGCACAAGCTTTCCCATGAGGATCAGTCAGTTCCCACCATGAACTTGGTGTCACCTCATTTAAGACTGGAAGGCACTGCTTGTCCTGGTCTGGGCAGGAACCATGACTGAAGGTCCCAAGACTGTATTTGGGGAGGAGTGGTTCCCCAAATTTAAAATGAGGTGTTCTTCTCTAGATTGGACAGAGCCTATGCTCCAGATGAGGGGCGGCTTCTTAATTATGCGGGCAAGCAGCAGAAGCAGGCTTATCTGCATCTCCCCTCCTCACTCCCATGTCCCTCCTTCCTTTCCCCAGTCCAAGGTTTAGGTTTATGCTTCATTTTAGCATGAATGCCATTCCAGACAACCAGAGAACTGGGACCTTACCATGGGCCCGATCGTTGCATTTTTCTTTGTAAGTACTTTGAAGACATTTTCTTTGTAAGTACTTTCTTTAAAAAAAAGAAAAAAGTGTGTGTGTGCGCATAAGCGTGAATGTTTGTGTCCAAAACAAACCTAGCACCTAATTTAAGAATCTGTACATTTAGGGATTTTTGCTAACACTCCACCTTCCAGTGCAAGGGGGTGCAGGTTCAGTCCCTGTTTGGGAAGCTAAGATTCCATATACCTTGCTGCCAAAAAGCTATAAAGCAAAAGCAATATTGTAACAGATTCAATAAAGACTTTAAAAATGGTCCACATCAAGAAAAATATTTTTTAAAAATCTATACATTTAGGTAACTGCAGATTTCATTCTATAGCCAAATCCAATGAATAAAGATCAAAAATTAATTGCTAAACCCTGAACTCCCTCATTTGATGTCATTTTAAAATTTAGATATAGACTGCTTTACTTTTTCCCAAGAAATGAGGTGCTATTGAAGGGAGGGTGCTTGTTAGACTGGAACACAGTCAACATCTCCTGCTCTGAGGTTCTTCGTATTTATTTTTAAGGCCTGGCTTGAGGTTCCTTTTTTGCAACAAGCTACACAAGGTGTTGGCCATTCCTCATGCCTGGTAGCTTTCCCGGTAGCTCAGCTTTCCTGGTAAAGCGTCTGCCTGGAATGCTGGAGACCCGGGTTCAGTTCCTGGAGAAGGAAATAGCAACCCACTCCAGTACTCTTGCCTGGAAAATCCCATGGACGGAGGAGCCTTGTAGGCTACAGTCCATGGGGTCGCAAAGAGTCCGACATGACTGAGTGACTTCACTTTCACTTTCTTTCATGCCTNGCGTCTGCCTGGAATGCTGGAGACCCGGGTTCAGTTCCTGGAGAAGGAAATAGCAACCCACTCCAGTACTCTTGCCTGGAAAATCCCATGGACGGAGGAGCCTTGTAGGCTACAGTCCATGGGGTCGCAAAGAGTCCGACATGACTGAGTGACTTCACTTTCACTTTCTTTCATGCCTGTTATAATTGTGGAGGTCCAGTTGTGATTTGGGATGATGGAGGTACAGATACAGATCCCTCTGGGTGGTTTAGATCCTGACTGTCTGTGTAGGATGAGATGTGCCCTCTTCGTGCAGAAAGTTCTGGTCCGGTCAGGGCATCCCAGTGTTCTCTGTTGGGACTGCCAGTAGTCTGTCCTTTGACCTTGGGGCTCTGCTTTACAGAGGTGCCTTTGGTGCACTGCTGGAATCTATTTGCTCAGCCTTCTGCCCCCATTTAGGGAAACAGCCAAACAGCCTGTCTCCTCCAGAACAGCTCTATTGACAGCTGGATAAGATGATTACTTTATTCTCTTCCTCACTAGGGGGGAGAAGATATTCCCTTCCTTTGTGATTAGCAAAGTGCTAGATGTGGGTCCTGGGTAGACAATTATCTCTGAACCTCCTTTTTTTTTTTTTTTGGGGTGGGGGGGGTTGTTGTTGGCTTGCTTGTGTTTTTTCATCTGTTTTAATGGGCAATGGTTAAAACCATGGGATCCTGAGCTCCATACACACTCACAACTGTTTTGTTTTCATTTTTGTCTTGTTTACATGCACTGTTTTCTCACAAACTTGAGACACAGTGATAGGTCAGAAGTGGCAGAATCAGCCAATGACCTGCAGGCTTGCAGTGAACTAACTAGAAAATGTCTTCTACACTTCCCATGACATAGAGTGTCCAAGCCAAGCATACTTTTCCAACCAGTCCAATGATCAACAGTTAGTTCTTGAGAGCCCAGAAAGTTTTAGGGGTTCTGAGCTGGGTCTCAGGGCAGCCCAGAGTTAGCAGCTGTTTGCTGAAGATGACCATCCCACTGGGAGGCAGTTCCTTTGGGATGGGCTCCCAGTATAAGAGGCAGTGGGAAGGCAGGACTAGGGTTAGCCTTCTTCCTTCAGGCAATGGGATTATGAGCCTTAAGGGGAAATCTGGGTAGCAGTTGCTCTAAAGGACATGCCCCGAATCAGGGGAAGCACTACCAGGTAAGACACAATGGAAAACTCAGAACCTTCCTGAATCTCTCTCTCATAAGAGACAGTCTTGGAGAGAGAGTTATGTTGACCCTGACGGTTTCAGTTCAACATAGGAGGGATGACGTGAACTTTGGGTACTGACCACCGTGTGATCTGGGATGTGGTGTCTTTTATCACCCCTGCCTTCTATGTGATAAAATGCTGCAGAATTCCCTTGACAAGTCTTTCTTAAAATTCATTCCCATCAGACACAGTCTCCAGTAGTGGGAGGTGTTGGGGGTGAGAGCGAGGACGAGCCAAGCATGATTAGAAGGCTCAGCAGAGAGACAGGAAGGATTCTAGCATATGTATTTGATATAAATATTATAGTTTTACAGAGACATCTAGATCAATATATGCCACATTTCATCTACCTCTTTGACAAAGTGAGCGCAATGTATTCAGGGAAAGCTGTATAGGATTTTCAATTTACTCTGTATGATTTATTGTGACAGGATAGCTATGGGTTTTTTAAGTTCTTTATACTTGTTCCAGTAAAAATGGATATAGTATCTTAAAAAATAAACAGCCCAGAGCTGTGCGTTTTACATTGTCTTCCTAGAGCGAGGCTCAGCGGAAGAGAGATCTGAGACCTCCCTGCCCTTGTGGGAAGTGATGTAGTCAGATTCTCAGTGCTCACTTTTGAGAGTTTTTTTTTTTTTTTTAATTTTTTTTTTAGAGTGGGGGTTTGGTAACAGGGAACTGCATTGGGAAGCTATGGCAGACATCTAGACTAGATAGGCTGGTGTGAACAGGGTGGGGCAGAGAGCTGGAATACTGAGTGGGTGCAGCCCCAGCAGTCTAAGTCTCTTCATTTTCTAGTGACTGGGCCCTAGGTCACACAGCATAAGTCCCCCCAACTCCTGAGTCCTAGCCCAGGCTCCTTTCAGGTACACCTGCTTCTTTGGTATTGCAGACATCAAACCAAGGGGATAGTCTGCCCTTCCTCTGGCATTCACCTTGCGCTGAGCTCTGGACCTCGGTTTCCACATTGAAATAATGCAGACAGCAGACTAAACATTCACCAAGGGCTATCCTGATGCTAAGCTAGACGGAGGATGTGGAAAAGAGCCTATCATTGTCGCAGATCTCTTTTTCAAAGGCCACTGGCTTTAGGAAACATTACCTGAGTCTTTCAAAAGGTGTGGACATTGATTCTCATTGAGCTACACTCAACCTCATTCGATCTCCAGATGCCTCATTCACTGGAACCTTTGACTGGGAGACCCCTCTCTGTCCTCATCTTATGTCTTCTGCCATAAGTCAGTTCCCCTTAGTGATCCATTCAGGAAGACATCAGTGGAATTGAGTTCTAAAATTGAATTTCCAACTCAACTCCACTGGGGCATTCCAGTATGCTTGGCCCATCTCCAAGAAGAGAGTAGTGAGATTGAGGATACTGTGTGGGATTTCATTCTGAAAGTGGAGATGTGTCTCAATGGGAGGGAAATATTGAATGAGGATGTACCCATGAAATAAGCAATTAGCACTTTTGTGATAGAGCCTGAAATAGTCAAGCATCATTCCTCTGATTAAGTCACACTCCACCCTTGATGCCAAGCCTGCTCCATGACATGTTAGTGTTGCCCATTCTAATTCAATTCATCCCCTCTTTCTGGAGCCCTTATCCAAACCAGGCATGCTTTCTTACACTGGATGAGTAACTTCTTCCCACAAAGTGCCATTGACTACTATTTTGGCATTTAAGATGCTTCCTCATGTATCTGACTGAGATGGGTCTTTTAATCCAAGCTGCTAAAATTAGTTTATTCCAAGAAAGAGTTGTTCACAGGACTTGACAGAACTTTAAAAACCAAAGAGGTCATTCCACCAGAAATGGTTTTTGATTTGTTAGCCATCTTCACAAACCAAGTAGCTAGGCCCTTAATGACATCAATTATTAAGATTACTGGTAGTCTTGAAAAGTTTGAATCCAGAGCCACAGATGGGGAGACCATTAGAGCCCTTCACAGCCAATGTTCCTGAATGTTCTCTATTGTCAGGGAATCTTTTATTAGATTTTTTGTTCTCCTGTGGGATCCTTGGGCTGGACATAGTATATAATGCTATAAAGGTGGTATTTACATCACCTTGCAGCCCTTTGCTAGGGCAACCCACTCCAGTGCTCTTGTCTGAAAAGTCCCATGGACGGAGGAGCCTGGTAGGCTGCAGTCCATGAGGTGGCTATGAGTCGGACATGACTGAAGTGACGTAGCAGCAGCAGCAGCCCTTTGGCTTGCCAAATTGCGTGCCTTCAATTAACAACTTGGTTCTGAGTTTCTGCTGTCATTCAGCCTTTGCTGTCTTGAGCTTGACGGCCTGGCTGACTAGATTCAGCTAGTATCTGTTGATACCATGCTGCGATGATGCTTTAAGTGAGGGCCTCTCTCCTGTCCCAGGGAGGACCCTCCAATGTCCCCTCAGTTGTATGTCTGAGGGAACCTCTCATTGACCTATTCCTGTCTGTTGTAAAGGAGTAGAAGCTGAAATACTCAAGGCCTCGGCTCTCTCTCCATGTCTTCACCTTTGTCTTTGTGAGAATTAGAGTCAGAGACCCGGATCATGTCCTGGGCAAGTGAGTTTACCTTCAGTGAGATGTCAGGCATGTGGCTTAAGGAAATTGCAGTTCAGAGAGGTTATTTGAAAAGATGCAGAGAGGAGGAATGTGGAGTTGTTTGGGGATCAGATGAGACTCCAGGCGCTACAGAGCACTCCATATCTGCTACATCCTGATTTACAGACATCACATGAATCCTACCGTTTAATCATGCTTACAATGGCCCAGACTCTTTAGTAGACCCTTCACACGTATTGTCTATTTAAATAAATCCTCAAGATAACCTCATGAATCAGGTACTAGCTCCAACCCCTCAGAGACTCTGACTTTATGGTTGTAAAATGCAGAATTGGTACCTTGCCCAAGACTGTTTAGTTATTTAGTGTCTGAGCTGAGCTGACACAGGGCTATCAACATATGAATCTCACATGGTAGATTTTTAGGTGTCAAGGAACCCGACAGAGATGATTTTGGATGAGGGACTTTTTGACATTCTTCAGGTCGAGCGCTGCGAACAACCATCACTATGCTTCCAAGGAGGGCACACCCTGCTCTCGATCGCACAATATTTTCAATTATATTTTCAATCACTGAAGATGTGAGACATTCTTGCTTCTCTTCTCCCCAGCAATAACAGCCTTCTTCAAACTAGTGCCTTTGGAATTTTCAAGAATCCTGAAAATATTGCTGGAAAAAGAATGTCTCCCCATTCACCGTCCATTCCCTGTACTCCCGCAGGGCCCCTAGCGCTCACTCCCTCAGTTACGGGCTGGTGAGGAGCAGATCTCCTAATGCAGGTGTTGAGTCAGAGAGGCAGCTTCGCCCCACCCATCAGTTCTAACTGCATCCAAACATTTTCAATATGTGGGCTCCCTGATAACTTCCACAGTATGGAAAACAAAGTGGAGGGAAATGATTATTGGCACAAAAGGGGGAAGCTGTAAATCTTCAGCTCAGATAGAGGACAGATTGGAACAATATGGGTCCTCCAAGGTTGCCATGATAATGTACCTAATAACTCTTCTTGGGCAAAAAGGCAATCTGCTTTCAATCAATCTCGCTTTTTTCCTGAGCAAAAATACCAATTATGTTGAAGGGAGATTTTTTTCTTCCTTTTTTGATAAAGACTGCTCTCCACCTCAGAAATCATGCTGTAGCTTAAAGATATATATTTTTTCAATTGTCTAGAATGGTATTGGATAGGCCAGCATCAAATGAGAAAAGTCAAACCTTTTTTTTTTTTTCTCTCCTCTCCTGCCAACATTTGTCTGCTTCTTAAGAGAGGTGAAAGCTAATTAAAGGCTTAAGGGATAATATTGATTGCATTGGAATATATTTTATATGTACCCAGCACATTTTCAACTAAGAGAACCCTGACTCTTTCTAAGGCTGAATAAATCAGTGGCCTGAGTCTTTGATTCAAGGGTGAGAGGATGGATTCACCTCCTTCCCTTCCATTTCTCACACATCTGTCCTAGAGATGAATGATCTCACAAGAGGAAGAAGGAATGCTGGCAGATGTTCATTCAGTTCTTTGCGTACAAGATAGGGAAAGATGAATGTTCTGGCATTTCCCTGGACTGATCATTGATTTGAGGCCTGCTCTGAATGATAACCAGGCTTATGCGGGTAAAGAACTTTGAGCTTTGCAGTGCCTGGTGCAGGAGGCTGGATGGGTAGTATTAACCTCTCAGTTCCCTCATCTATCAAATGGGGATAAGTAGCTTGCCCAGAATCACACACATCCTTGGTGGCAGAGCAGGGAATCAAACCTGCCTTACTATCAGGAAGAGTCCCACTCACCTATCTGTCCTGCAGAGGTGCCCATACATTGGATTCATTCTGGCCTCATTCTCAGTCATGGAAGTTTGTAGACAGAAAGCATTAGAATTGTCCCCCAGACAGCCCTGTTGTGTTTTGTGGAGATGTCAGATTAGGAGGGAGATGTTGTTTTTTGGGTCAGTTTCTGAACATGCTTGGCAATTTCAAAATCAGAAATCTTATTCAGAAAATGCACATTCATTTGCAGCCTCTTTTGTCCATATAAATGCACATTTGCCACAAGAATCATTTTTTCAAGATATGACCTGACAAAAATGTGTATAATCCAGTTGTTCAATTGGCATCATGCTTTCTGAGATACTGTGCATTTCAGAAGGGAGTTACTCATATACATTTGGGGACATCAAATTTGGATCAGTGGCCAGGGGACCTCCCTTAACCTAGCAGGTACTGGCTTGAGAGTCAAGTGGTTATATTAAAACGTCTCTTCTGAGGAAGCCCATTGACACCCCCCGCCCCAACAAGGGCCTCCACTTGCCCGATCGCTAAGTGCAGCACCGTAACAATAACAGTCCATAATGGTGATATTATTAACTGCATCGTGCATATTATTGATTTACTCTTTGTTCTGCATCATTATCCTTTCACCAATGAGTTTACTGTATTATTCTCACATACTTAGTCAAGCACCAAATTACACCGAAAGGGCAGGCTCTCGTAATGGCATCTAATGGAACATCGCATAAGCGATCATCACTGCCTCCTCTTAGGAGTCGCCTCCAGCCAATGAGCTCTCTGCCTTACTGGAATGTGCACAGAGCAATTATGGAGTGCAAGGGGCCTGGCCATTCTAAATTTCTCCCACAAAATTAACTGTGCTTCATGCTCACCACCTGCCCATGCCTCAAAGCCCAGCCAGGGAGTCAGCCTCTGTCACTGTCAACATGAGAGGCACAGGGACCTGGGCTGAGTGAGCCTTTTGCTACAGTCTCTTTACTAGAAGCTGGCAGATTTCATCTCCACAGTCAGTCTCTGATAGTTTTGTATCAAAGAGCTTACTCCTGATTGAGCATCATAGATAGCGAATGTAAGTGGCCACGGTATAGCCGGTCTCAAAGTCAGATTGGTCCAGGAGCCCAGAGATATTGGCGGGGTGCAGGGGGTGAGGACTGCTCTTCCAGTAGTCCTAGAAGATGGGCTCATCTCCTCAAGGGGAGCCACTATTTCCAGAGACAAGTTCAAAGCACCCCGAAACAAAGGCAAACCATTCCATCCTCATCCCTTCCTAGCCCCTGTCCAAAGGTAAGTTCCTTTGTCTCTTGTGGAAATCTCAGGCACCCGATGGAAGCAGCTGTCTCGGGATGCAAAGCCTGCCTGCGGCACCATCTCAGATTCCATAGGTGTCCCATCCCACATTTAGCCCTGAGTGATGCTCACTTACTGTAAAGTGTTACATGCTCCCATTGTCGGAGGAGTTATGGCAGAAAAATGCAAAATTTCCTTTTTACTGCTTATGGCCAGCAGAGCCCATAATGTGTCAAGCCACACATTAGCCACCCTGATAAAAGTCCGCTTTCTTACACACAAAATCATCGTTTCAGCAAGATTTGTTATCTCATTACCTGATAAGCTCTATGTCATAAACCAAGACCCATTCGGTAAATCTCCCGGGAGGACGCTTTGTGGGCAGAAAGGGAGAGATATGAATCTGCAAGGGGCTTGATAATGCAGCGTTTAAGCGCAAGCATAATGTCACTTATTGTTAAATGCATAAAACCACTTGGCCAAGCGGTTGGGCTTTTAATAGGATTTTGTGTAGCATCAGGTGAGAAGCCATATGCTTTTCTGTTGAGGAGTCTCTGAGCACCTTCTGGCCCTGCTGCTTTGCCTCACAGCCCTCTGGGGAAGGGAGCTGGGCTTTACCAAGTCTCCTCGGAGGATATGAATGCTTCCCTGCAGCTGTGCACTTTTCTCTGTCTTGCTGGGGGCGGGTGCCAGGGCGTCTCTGGAATGGCCTCATCTAACTGGCCTTTCCCCTTCAGGCACATAGTGGTCTGTGGACACATCACGCTGGAGAGTGTCTCCAACTTCCTGAAGGACTTTCTGCACAAGGACCGGGACGATGTCAATGTGGAGATTGTCTTTCTTCACAAGTAAGAGGCCCCCGTGGTTTTGAGACCCTCCACCCAACCAGGCAGCACAAGGGGGATCCCCTGAGTGTCTGTAGGTGGGGTGATGTGGGGTTGGCACTGGGGGGCAGGGCAGAGTTGACTTAGCCACCGTCTCTGCTGGGCTCATTGGAGAGGTTGTCCTAGAAGCAATGGGAAGGAAGCAACCCACTTGTTTGGTAATGAGAGTGGCACCTGCCTCTGTGGCAAATGACAGTAGGTTCATTACTGGTCAAACATATCATTACTGTCCCCGAAGCTGTCTGGATCTGTGCAATCCACGTGTATCCACAGTGTCCGGTGTGGATTCTTTATGAGTGTAGGACTAACACAGTGCCCAAGCAAGACACAGAAGTAACAGGAAGCAGGGTTCAAGGCAATAATGACAGTAACAACAGGCGTCATTCCTAGGAACCTTCAGTGTAAGACGCAGTGCTGGTCACCATAGTCTCTCCGTAAATCAGAAGAGGGAGTAAGAGTGCATGCTCAGCTCAGAGGACAATCTGGATCCTGACTCAACTAAGTCCTGAACCAATTAAGTCCCTGGGCCTCAGTTTCCACATCCATAAGATGGGAAGGTCAAAATGATTTCTACCTACCATCTTGGGCTATTATCAGAATGAAAAGCAAGTTCATTCCAAGTATACAGAGCTATCCCATGTTGAAGGTCAGGAAAGGCAGTGGTAAGGAGATACCCCTCGTCCAAGGTATGGAGCAGCGGCTGTACTTTGCTGGAGCAGCCGTGAAGAGATACCTCACGCCCAAGGTAAGAGAAACCCAAGTAAGATGGTAGGTGTTGCAAGAGGGCATCAGAGGGCAGACACACTGAAACCATACTCACAGAAAACTAGTCAATCTAATCACACTAGGATCACAGCCTTGTCTAACTCAATGAAACCAAGCCATGCCCGCGGGGCAAACCAAGACGAGTGGGTCATGGTGGAGAGGTCTGACAGAATGTGGTCCACTGGAGAAGGGAATGGCACACCACTTTAGTATTCTTGCCTTGAGAACCCCATGAACAGTATGAAAAGGCAAAATGATAGGATACTGAAAGAGGAACTCCCCAGGTCAGTAGGTGCCCAATATGCTACTGGAGTTCAGTGGAGAAATAACTCCAGAATGAATGAAGGGATGGAGCCAAAGCAAAAACATTACCCAGCTGTAGATGTGACTGGTGATAGAAACAAGATCCGATGCTGTAAAGAGCAATATTGCATAGGAACCTGGAATGTCAGGTCCATGAATCAAGGCAAATTGGAAGTGATCACACAAGAGATGGCAAGAGTGAACGTCGACTTTCTAGGAATCAGCAAACTAAAATGGACTGGAATGGGTGAATTTAACTCAGATGACCATTATATCTACTACTGCATGCAGGAATCCCTCAGAAGAAATGGAGTAGCCATCATGGTCAACAAAAGAGTCCAAAATGTAGTACTTGGATGCAATCTCAAAAACGACAGAATGATCTCTGTTCGTCTCCATGGCAAACCATTCAGTATCACAGTAATCCAAGTCTGTGCCCCAACCGGTAATGCTGAAGAAGCTGAAGTTGAATGGTTCTATGAAGAGCTCAAGACCTTTTAGAACTAACACCCAAAAAAAGATGTCCTTTTCATTATAGGGGACTGGAATGCAAAAGTAGGAAGTCAAGAAACACCTGGAGTAATAGGCAAATTTGGCCTTAGAATGCGGAATGAAGCAGGGCAAAGACTAATAGAGTTTTGCCAAAAAAATGCACTGGTCATAGCAAACACCCTCTTCCAACAACACAAGAGAAGACTCTACACATGGACATCACCAGATGGTCAACACCGGAATCCGATTGATTATATTCTTTGCAGCCAAAGATGGAGAAACTCTATACAGTCAACAAAAACAAGACCAGGAGCTGACTGTGGCTCAGATCATGAACTCCTTATTACCAAATTCAGATTCAAATTGAAGAAAGTAGAGAAAACCGCTAGACCATTCAGGTATGACCTAAATCAAATCCCTTATGATTATACAGTGGAAGTGAGAAATAGATTTAAGGGCCTAGATCTGATAGATAGAGTGCCTGATGAACTATGGAATGAGGTTCGTGACATTGTACAGGAGACAGGGATCAAGACCATCCCCATGGAAAAGAAATGCAAAAAAGCAAAATGGCTGTCTGGAGAAGCCTTACAANAGAGAGCCTGATCTATGGAATGAGGTTTGTGACACTGTACAGTTTTTGTGTACTGTGTCTTTATTATCATTCAGTTTCAAAAAATTTTAATTCTTTGGGATTTTTTACTTAAGGAGATGGGTTATTTAGAAGTATCACTTATACTTCTTAACATTTTGGGATTTTTCTAAATATCTAATGTTTATTGATTTCCAACTTAGTTTCACTATGATCAGAGAATATATTTCATAAGGTATCAAATATTTGACGTTTTTGAGACCTACTTTCTGGATCACTATGTGGTTTACCTTGGCCAGTGATACATGTGTGCTGAAAAAAGAATAGATTCATTGCAGTTGGGTATTTTAGCAGTTGTTTGGTGTTGTGTTCTTTGTTTTTGCCTCTTAATGTTTGTGATTTTTCATTAAATATATGTACATTTAGGATGTTTGTTTTCCTAGTGATTGTTTCTTTCAATATTATATATTGTCTCTCTTATGATTTTGTAAAATTCCTTGCCTTCAAATCTTTGTCTGATACTACCTTGGGCATGCCAGTTTTCTTGTGGTTACTCTTTGCATGTTATAACTTTTCAGTCATTTACTTTTAACCTATCTTTGTCTTTATGATACATTTCTTGTAGAAAGCATATGGATTGCCAGTAAACTGATTTTCTAAGAATAAACAGGTAAATGGATAAAGAAGATATGGCACATCACATACACACACATGTATACATGAAATATTATTCAATCATAAAAAGAGTGAAATTTTGCCATTTGCAGCAATGTGGATAGACCTAGAGGGTGAAGAAAGTCAGGCAGAGAAACACAATTGTTCAATGTTATCACTTATATGTGGGATCTAAAAAATGAAACAAAAGTATGCAACAAAAATAGAAACAGACTCATACAGAAAAAACCAATGGTTACCAGTGGGAATAGAGTAAGGTAATGGTCACAATAGGGGTATAGGATTAAGAGAGACAAACTATCACATACAAAAATAAATAACCTACAAGGATATGTTATGTAGCATAGGAAAATGTAGCCATTATTTTGTAATAAGCTTAAATGAAATATAATCTATAAAATATTGAATCAGTATGCCATATATTTGAAACTAATATAATATTGTAAATCAACTATACTTCGATAAAAATAAAATATAATAAAATAATATGAAAAATACCTACAAAAGACACCAGTTCAGTTTAGTCAGTCATGTCCGACTCCCGCATGGACTGCAGCATGCCAAGCTTCCCTGTCCATCACCAACTCCCAGAGTTTGCTCAAATTCATGTCCATCCAGTCAGTGATGCCATCCAACCATCTCATCCTCTGTCGTTCCCTTCTCCTCCTGCCTTCAATCTTTCCCAGCATCAGGGTCTTTTCCAGAGTCAGTTCTTTGCATCAGGTGGCCAAAGTATTGGAGTTTCAGGCTCAGCATCAGTCCTTCCGGTGAATATTCAAGACTGATTTCCTTTAGGAATGACTGACTTGATGCCCTTGTAGTCCAAGGGACTCTCAAGAGTCTTCTCCAACACCATATTTCAAAAGCATAAAATCTTCAGCACTCAGCTTTCTTTATAGCTCAACTCTCACATCCACACATGACTACCGGAAAAAAACCCTAATCTGACCCCACAAGAGATTGACCCAGACACGCCTGTGAGTGTCTAGTAGTCTCCGGCAGAGGCATGGGTTGGTGGTGGCCTGCTATGGGGTCAGAGACACTGAGTGCAGCAGTGCATGCACGGGGCCTTTTGAAGGAGGTTGCCATTATCTTCATTACCTCCACCACGTTTAATCTCAGGTCACACAACAGGGAGGGAACACAGCCCCGCCTATACACAAATAATTGGATTAAAGATTTACTGAGCATGGCCCCACCCATCCAAACAGGACCCAGTTTCCCCCACAGTCAGTCTCCCGCATCAGGAAGCTTCCATAAGCCTCTTATCCTTACCCTTCAGAGTGCAGACAGAATGAAAACCACAGTCACAGAAAGCTAATCAACCTGATCACATGGACCACAGCCTTGTCTAACTCAATGAAACTATGAGCCATGCCATGTAGGGCCACCTAAGATAGCTGGGTCCTGGCGGACAGTTCTGACACAACATAGTCCACTGGAGAAGGCAATGACAAAAGACATACATAAATGGAAAGATATTCTATGCTCATGAATTGAAAGAGTTCATATTGTTATAATACCCATATTACCCAAAATGATTCACAGATTCAATGCAATCCCAATTAAAATGTCAATGGTAGCTTCAACATAAACAGAAAAAAAAAAATTCCTAAAATTTGTGTGAAACCACAAGAGACCCCTAATAGCCAAAGCACTCTTGGAAAAGAAACAAAACTGGAGGCATTACACTTCCTAATTTCAAACTATAAAGAAAAAAAACTCAGCTTTTTTTTTTCTTTTTCCTATGTAGGGAAAAACAAAATTGTTCCCCACTGTGTGTTTCTTTCTTGTGTGTCTCCTTTACCTTTAGTAGAACACTCCTTCTTACACTTCTGGTGACCAAATACCTGGAGGACTTTACCCACATCAAGCAGTTCTCTGAGTGTCCTACACTACAATTATGACACTTTATACCCAGAGATTGCATCACATCCCACAGGTTAAGGGCTCAGCCCTACAAGACTACTCTCATCCCAACTCAGTTGCCATTCAGAAACCTAGTTTATCTCCTGTGGCCATGACCAACTGGCTCTAGATTGGAGGTTACAAAAACCTCCTCCTTGAGTCTGATCAATTTGCTAGAGAAGCTCACAAAACTCAAGGCCACACTGCCTCACATTTATCAGTTTATCAAAGGATATAATAAAGGATGAACTTCCCAGGTGGCTTGGTGGTAACGAATCTGCCTGCCATTGAAGTAGATGTTAAGAAAAGCAGCTCAATCCCTGGGTTGGGAAGATCCCTTGGAGAAGGAAATGACAATCCACTCCACTAGTTCCAGCCTGGAAAATTCTATGGACAGAGGAGCTTCATGGGCTACAGCCTGTGGGATTACAAAGAGTCAGACATGACTGAGCACACCTTCACCTCACCACCGTAATAAAGGCTACAGATGGACAACCAGATGAAGAGATACCTAGGGAAAGCTCTATTTGGGACACAAGTGTAAGAACTTCTGTCCACAAGGACTGGGAGTACATCACCCTCCTGGTGCTAATGTCTTCACGAGCCAGGAAGCTCTCTATGGATGCACTATTGGAATTTTATGAAGGTTTCTTCATGTTCAATTCAGTTCAGTTCAGTCGCTCAGTCGTGTCTGACTCTGTGACCCCATGAATCGCAGCACGCCAGGCCTCCCTGTCCATCACCAACTCCTGGAGTTCACTCAGACTCACATCCATTGAATCAGTGATGCCATCCAGCCATCTCATCCTCTGTTGTCCCCTTCTCCTCCAGCCTCCAATCCCTCCCAGCATCAGGGTCTTTTCCAATGAGTCAACTCTTCGCATGAGGTGGCCAGAGTACTGGAGTTTCAGCTTTAGCATCATTTCTTCCAAAGAAATCCCAGGGCTGATCTCCTTCAAAATGGACTGCTTGGATCTCCTTGCAGTCCAAGGGACTCTCAAGAGTCTTCTCCAACAACACAGTTCAAAATGTAGTTCCTCATGTAGGGGTGGTCAACTATTAACTCCATGTCTAGCCTCTCCCCTCTCTGGAGGATGGGAAAGGGAAGGGGCAGAACTTGCAAGCTTCTAATGATGGCTTGATCTTTCTAGTGACAAGCCTCCATCCAGAAGTCCTGCAAGAGTCACTTCAACAGAAGAAAAGATGTTCCTATTGCTCGTATCATGAAAATTTACTAGAGTTTTATGAGCTGTGTCAGGGTAGAATCAAAGACAAATATTAGAACAAGATATTCTCCTAGTAAACATCTAGAAAATATCAAGGATTTTAGGAGCTCTGTGCCAGGAACAAGGAGCAGAGACCAACACATATATTTTATATTATCTCATGTAAACTATATTACAAAGCTATAAAAATCAAAAGAGTATAGTATTTGCATAAAAACAGACACACAGATCAATGGAAAATAGAACACTCAAAAAAAAAAAAAACTCAGAAGCAATAAACAAAATAAATAAATAAAAAATAAAATAAACCCATATGCTGCTGCTAAGTCGCTTCAGTCATGTCCGACTCTGTGCGACCCCATAGATGGCAGCCCACCAGGCTCCCCCATCCCTGGGATTCTCCGGGCAAGAACACTGGAGTGGGTTGCCATTTCCTTCCCCAAAGCATGAAAGTGAAAAGTGAAAGTGAAGTCTCTCAGTAGTGTCCGATTCCTAGCGACCCCATGGACTGAAGACTACTATGTGCAATAGGTAACTAATTTAAATCCTCCATCCATGGGATTTTCCAGGCAAGAGTACTGGAGTGGGGTGCCATTGCCTTCTCCGATAAACCCATGTATGTAAGATTAATTGTTTTACAACAAAGGAGCTAAGACTAAACAATGAATAGAGTATGTTCTCTTCAGTAAATGGTGTTAGTAAAACTCTACAACCATTGCGAAAGAAAGAAACTGAACCATATCACACCATACACAAAAATCAACTCAAAATACATTGAAGACTTGAATATAAAGCCTGAAACATTAAATACCTGGAAGAACGCATGGGGGTAAGCTCTTTGACATTGGTCTTAACAATTTTTTTCTTTGATTTGACACCCAAAGTAAAGACAACATATGCAAAAAATAAACAACTATTACTACATCAAACTAAAAACCTTCTACATGTCACACATAAAAAGATGCTCAATATGATCAATCATCAAGGAAATGCAAATGAAAACCAAAATGAGGTATCACTTCACACCTGTTAGAATGGCTACCATGATAAGGGATAACAAGTGTTAGACAGGATGTGTATAAAAAGGATTCATATGAATTGATGGAGCTACTATGGAAAGAGTAGTTCCTCAAAAAAGTAAAATAAAGAACTGCTATATTATCCAGCAGTTCCACTTCTGCGTATACATCAAAGGGGAAAATAAAAATATGTCATATATATATATATTCAACCATGGAAAGAATGAATCTTGCCATTTTTTATAACGTGGATGAACTTTGGAAGCCTTATACTAAGTGAAACAAGTCGAACAGGGGAAGACAAATACTGTATGATCTTATTTACATGTGAAATCTACAAAGAATGAACACATAATTACAGAACAGATTGGTGGCTGCCAGAGATGGGGGCAGGTGGGAAGTGGGGAAAACGAGTGAAGGTGGTCAGAAGGTCTTATATCTTATATCTCCCAGTTACAAGATAAATAAGTTCTGGGTATATAATGCACAACAGGATGACTATAGTCAACCATACTGTACTGCATATTTGAAAGTTGCTGAGACAGTAGATCTTAAAAATTATTATAAGAAAATGCTATAACTATGCGAGATGATGGATGTTAACTAAACCTACCATTCTAATCATTTTTCAATATGTACATATATAAAATCATTATGATGCACACCTTAAACTAAAACAATATTATATATCAACAAAACTGGAAATAATTAACATAAATATGTTACCAAAAAAGTTAATATCATCTGAAAACACCCATACAGAAACTCTCAGAATAATTTTGACCATTTATCTGGGCATCTCATAGACCTGTCAAGCAGACTCATAGAATAACTTCCAATAGGATACTATGGAAGTAATATAGTATGAGTTCTGAGAATACATTTTAAATGACATTGTAACTTCTGCTTTTTTCTCTTGTTCTATAAGAAGCCAGCTGGCATATCACAAGGACACTCAGACAGTCCCAGGGCGTGGTCCTCCTGGTGAGGATATCTGGCCTCCAACCTACAGCCATGTGATTGAGTCATCTCAGACTTAGATCCTCCAGTCTCAGTCCAACTTTCAGATGACTGCAGTTGTGGCCAATGTCTGGACTGCAAACTCTTGAAAGCTCTCAAGCCAGAACCACCTTGCTTATATGCTCTCAAATTCCTGACACTCACAATTGTATGAGATAATGTGTGTTTATTCTTGCTTTAAATTAATAAGTTAAGAGTAATTTGCTACTTGCAATAGGTAACTAATTTAAAAGCCATTAAACAAAAATAATTGCTGCGTACTTTCAGAAGTTTCAAAGTCAGGAAAACGAAGACTGAGGATCTTTAACAGAATAAATGAGAGAGAGAGAAAAAAAAAAACAACAATCTAATGCAATGTATGATCCTAGAATGACTCAGCACCAGGAAAAAAGCAGGTGTGTGTTCCTTTGTGCATGAATTGGCACTTGCCTTCCCCCACTTCTTTTTTTCTTTTTGCCTTAATAACGAATATTAGATGATTGGAGAAATTTGTACTGTCTGTCCCTTAGGTAATAGGTTAATTTCCTGTTTTTACTCATTGTACTGAAATTATGTAATACTATATTCTCGTTTTTAGGAAATATATATTGAAGTATTTAGAAAAGGGGCATCATGCCTGTAACTTATCTCAGAGTTCCAAAGTAAAAAATTATATAATTATAATCATATACACTTGTAAACCTATATGTGTATATATCTAAATCTCTTTATAACTATATCATAGTTATTTATCTAGAAAGAGGGAGAGCTGGAGAATGAAAAAGAAAATATAGTAAAATGTTAACATTTGGATAATCTGAGTGATGGATGTGTGGGGATCCTTTGTATTATTTTTGCAACTTTTCTGTCTCAGTTATTGCAAAATAAAAAGAAAAGAACATCAGAGGTGGTTGCTATTCCTTAGTTTCCTTTGTAAGTAAATGGTTTTCAAAGGGAAGGTTGGAAACATGAATAACTTTTGAAATGAATTTAGCGAATCCAAACCAGAATTTTCAAGAGAGAGAAAGTGGGGGAAGGGGGAAGGGGAAAGGGAGAGGAGGGGAAGGGAGGGTGAGCAGAGGGAGGAAGGGTTGCACGGGGAAGGAGAGGAGATGATAGAACAGGACAGGACAGGAGAGCATCATAGATTGGCCAGGGTAGTGCTATTTTGCTTCAGAGCCCCAGCGGCAAAAGTAGATGGCCTGGGCTGCGCGTTCCAAAAAGTTGGAAAGCGACTGCATTGAAGACTGGAGTCTGAGCCCAACAGTGAATCAGAGTTTCTCCGCCCTCCGGCCCCGGGCCAACCCGCAGCTCCTTCTGCCGCCCTCACGGTGCGGTCCCGCCCCCAGCAGCCTGCAGGTGTGCACTCAGGCTAGCACGTGGTGCCAGACACTACTTAAGGGTCCACCTTCCCCTGCCTGCAGCTGCCAGCTTCTCTAGCCCTGTCTTCCCGGAGCGGCTGAAGGCTCGCGGGTCTCAGAACGCATCCCGCCGCTGGGGCTGCAGCCGTGGCATGGGCGCCGCGGGCCCGATCTGGGTTTTCTTGACTCTTCTCGCGCCGGGGGTCCTCGGTGAGCTGGGAATGGGATCGTGGAGGTAGGGACGCGTCTGGGACCGGGATGGCCTCTGTGCCACGATGCAAAGGAAACAGTCAAAAGTGAGAAGGTGGGACAACCTTGCCTGCTTCTCGCTCGTTTGGGGCACCTCTCTTGGTCCTGAAGGTCTTCGCTCGCTGCTCCCGTGCTGGGGCCACCAGTATCGCTGGCTGCATGACGGAATGGCACTGTGTGATCTGCCCAGTGTGTCCTGTGGCGTGACGTGCCCGCCCCGTGCTCGCCGGGGCCCCGAGCATGTGCTCGGCGCTCTGGGTCCCGCAGGTCTGCGAGCGCTAATGCCCAGACACTTATCCGAAACCTACTTGTGCTGAGTGCAGTTGCATGCTCCGCTAGGCGCGGGAGTTTCTGTACACACTGAACGGCCCCCTGCCAACAAAAACAGCACAGCCTCCCGCTAGCTTCCCAAAAAAGAATAATGTCTGATTCCCAGGCGTGATTCATATATATATATATATATATATATTTTAATTTTGATGTGATATTGGTAGAGAGATCCTAAATGATAAACATCTGGAGCTACTTAGAAAAGCTGATATGTGAATAAAAACTGCAGTTCTTTGTGTTATTTATTGGCAAGGGCACCATAAAGTGTCATTCAACGTTTATTATAATTTTCTTCCTCTAGACTGGCTTAATTTTAAATTGTATATTAAATTGTATAGTAATTTAAGATTGGAGTCTCTTGGTAATAGGCTAGGTATAACTGTCTAATAATTTTCAGAGGACAGTGCATAAGAAATTTACTGTATACAGACCTCAATACCTACGTGACTTTTAGCAAGTCATTTAATTCCCAAGCCTCAGTTTCTTCATCTTTAAAAGGAAGCTAGTGATAAGCAGCCCTACCCTTATTGGACTACCCTGAATATCAGATGAAATTAGGCAAATGAAAGCTGGATGTTCGATGTTATTACTAAATGCCAGTAATAAGATAACTATCTGAATCTGTTTTGATGGAGTCAGCATTTAAGCTTGACCACTGCCAACTTGCTAGGGAATATTGCATATTTTGGTTCTATTACAGTTTACTTTGTCAGCTTCCTGACATTCAACTTTTTCCTGATCCTTAGCTGAACATTTCCCCAAACCACTACCTTCATCCCTCTCTTTCCTACCTATTAACTCTCTTTGAACAAATGTACTTTCACAACTCTCTCTAACACATCTGTGTGGCATTGTTCCTGGCCAGACTTCTTGCCAGTGTTCCATTCATTTTTCTAAATTTCAGAGAGGACGTTATCAATTGAAAATCAACTTCTTTAGCAACCCTGTCAATTCATTGTTCCCCCAAGGATGCCAGAGCATCCCCTTCCAGTACCAGAGCAGGACTATCCTTTCAGCCACTTAACTCCAGACACACGAAAGAGCAGGTTTACTGAACTGCCAGCTGTCATAACTAGTGTGCTTCTGTTGTCTTATCATTCTCACACCAATATTCTGATCATTCTCATTATGATTACCTTTGTAACAGCCTCCTCTCTTACAGGTTATTTGGATACCTGTCCAACCTTTCCAATCATGAAAACTAAAATTAAAATATCTTTTTCATTATTTCACTCCTTGCTCAAAAATCTAAAAGGGCTTCCTACTGACTGTGGAATTAAGGTTAAATCTGATGTCTTCAGTCTTTCAAGCCTTTGGATCTCACTTAAGCATATCCCTCCTGATTCCCCACCATTTCCTGCTCATCTTGCCCGACTGTCACCCCATGATCTCTTGCTCATGCGCTGCCCATGCCTTCTCCTGACTTTTGCTCCTACTATGTACCCTCCCTTGTCCATCCCTTGGCTCTTGGGCAGTTCCTGCCTCTGAGCATGCTTAAGAAACTCTTGATATTCCTTTTACAAAAAGATTGCATACATGTATTTTTCCAGTTTTACTGAAAAATAACTGATATACATCACTAAGTTTAAGGTGTATAGCATGATGGTTTGATCTGCACATACTGTAAAATGATTACCACAGTAAGTTTAGTTAACATCCATTTAGTTAACACAACATGGAAAGAAAAGAAAAAAAAATTTCTCCTTGTGATGAGAACTGAGGACATACTCTATTAACAATTTTCCCACACATCATAAAACCATGTTAATTATAGTTATCATGTTGTACATTACATTGCTATACTTATTTTTCATATAACTGGAAATTTAAAACTTTTCATCATCTTCCTCCAATTCTCCTCCCATGCTCTGTCTTCAGTAACTGTAAATCAGATCTCTTTTTTCTATGAGTTTGGTATTTTTGTTTTTAGATTCCACATATAAATGAAATCATACATTATTTGTATGTCTCTGACTGATTCACTGGTATAATGCCTTCAAATATCATCCATGTTGTTGTGAATGGTAGGATTTTTTAATGGCTGAATAATATTCCATTGTATATATTAATCCACAACTTCTTTGTTCATTCATCTGTTGATGGACCACTAGATTATTTCCATGTGTTGGCTATTTTACATGTATAAATAATGCCACTATGAACATAGGGGTACAGATATCTTTTCAAGTTAATGTTTTCATTTTCTTTGTATATATCCCTAGAAATGTAATTGTTGAATTATATGGTAGTTCTATTGTTAATTTTTTGAGGAATTATGGTACCTTTTTATAGTACAGGTTTCTGGGTCCCATCTTACCTTCCACAGAAATGTTTGGAAGTTGGCCTAGGAATCCAAGATTTAACAAGCATTCTGAAAAATTCTGAAGCAAGTGTCTTAAAGACCAAATTTCTTTATCAGAGTGGTTTTGTTTTTCTCCTTTTGCCTATTTGCATAAACCAATTCAAATTTCTTATACTCTTAAATTTCACTCTTACCTTGACTGACAGCCTCACCTCATCTGACTCTAAGGAAACAAAATCATTAAGAGAAATTCCCCTATTTTCCAATCATTTACCTCTGTCTGAAATCAGATCCTTTTCTCTCCTCTGCTTAAAACCTGCCAAGGGTTTCCCATCACAATGAGACAAAATCCATGCTCCTTAAACTCAGTGCCAAGCCTCTGCCTCTCTCTGAAAGTCTCTGTATTCCTCACTCACCACCTCTGTTCCAGCCACACTGACCTTCTTTCTGTTCCTGAATTGGAGTCACACTTGTTTAGCTATTGCACTTGTTTCCCTCTGTTAAATACTTGTCTACAGGTCACCCCTTACCTGTCTCCTCAACATTCAGGTCTCAGACTCACTGTTATTCTTCTCTGACTCTCTGACTCTTACCTGAAGTAGCTCCTGCCCCAGGTCACTCTATCACATAACCATGTACTTTTTTCCTCAGAGCACCTATCATCATATAAAAGCATCTAATTTATTTACTTGTTTGTTCCCTTACCAGGCCATGAGAGCAAGGCCTTTATCTGTCTTATTGCATGATGAATCCTCAGCATTTGCAACACTCTTGCCTGGAAAATCCCATGGACACAGGAGCCTGGAAGGCTGCAGTCCATGGGGTCACTGAGGGTCGGACACGACTGAGCAAATTCACTTTCACTTTTCACTTTGATGCATTGGAGAAGGAGATGGCACCCCACTCCAGTGTTCTTGCCTGGAGAATCCCAGGGACGGGGGAGCCTGGTGGGCTCCATCTATGAAGTCTCACAGAGCTGGACACGACTGAAGTGACTTAGCAGTAGCAGTAGCAGGAGTTCAGTAAGAAAGTTCTATTTTCTTCTATAACAATGGAAGAAGTATCCTTCCTCCTGAAAACAGTCAGATCCTCTTTCTGTATTCCTGATTACAATCCATCCTCTCTTTCCTGTGCAAAGACTTTACCTTTGCAGATATCCCCTATCTTGTATCATCCATTTGTATCTCTCCCTTGGATGATCCCCACCTGCAGTTAAATATGCCCCAGGGCATCCTTTCTTTGGTTCCAGGAAGAAGCTTCTCATGATCCAGTGGCATTCCATTTTTTTTTTGTCCTTTTTCTCATCTTTCTCAGCAAAAATTCTCATTGACTACTTTCTCACACTTATTTTTCTCATTAATCCTCCCCAGACAGGATTCTTTCTACACTATTGTCTTGAGGCTATTCTCATCAAGGTCAGTACTGATCTTCTTCTAACAAATCCAATGGTCATTTTTCTATCTTTACCTTTCTCAGTCTTTCAGCCAAAGCTGACTGACTTCTTCCCCTTGAAACAGTTTTCATTATCATCTTCCAAAACAAGACATTCTTACCTGTTTTTTCCTATTTTTACCTATTTTCTCTGGTTACCTTTAGTCTCTTTTGCCCTATCTCTAATATTTTTAGAGGGTCTTAGGGTTCAGTCCTGGGCCTCTTCTGTTTTCCTCCATACTTTCTTCCTAAGAGAGCTATCCAGCCTCATGACTTTAAATACTATTTATATGTTGATGACTCATATGTATTATCTGTAGCCCTGAGCTCTCTCCTGAGAGGCAAATTTGTGCATGCAATTTCATTTGCATCTTAATGTCCACTGAGCATGTTAAATACACCAAGTCTAAAGTGGAACCAATTCTGTACATTCCCCGCAACACACACATGAGCATGCATGCACACACAAACACACACACACACACAGAGGTCCATTCCAATCTCAATACATTGTATTACCATCAACCAAGTAGCTCAAATCAAAAGCTTAAAAGCCATTTATTAGTTTTTTCCTGGTGGTCCAGTGGTTAAAACTCTGTGTTCCCAATGCAGGGGGCTTTGGTTTGATTCCTGGTCAGGGAACTAGATCCCACATGCATCAGATAAGTCTCAGTATAGTCAAATAAATGAATAAATAAAATAAATTTTGTTTAAAAAAGCCTGGAGCCATTACTGAATACTCCATTCCCTTAGCCCCACATCTAGTACAATTAGAGTCCTACCAATTTTATTTATTTATTTATTTTATTTTTATCTGTTTCTCACTGTCTCCTTGTATCCAAGCTTTATTTTATTTTGTATAATCTACTTTAAGGAGAAGGCAATGGCACTCCACTCCAGTACTCTTGCCTGGAAAATCCCATGGATGGAGGAGCCTGGAAGGCTGCAGTCCATGGGGTCGCTGAGGGTTGGACACAACTGAGCGACTTCACTTTCACTTTTCACTTTCATGCATTGGAGAAGGAAATGGCAACCCACTCCAGTGTTCTTGCCTGGAGAATCCCAGGGACGGGGGAGCCTGGAAGGCTGCAATCTGTGGGGTGGCACAAAGTTGGACACGACTGAAGTGACTTAGCAGCAGCAATCTACTTTAATAGCCTCCAGACTGCACTCCCTACTTCTGAAAGTAAAAGTCCAGTCCATTCTCCATCCAATTACCAGACTATTCTTTTTAAAAGTTAAACTAGATCACATGACTCTCTTGCTTGAACTCTCCAATGACATCCACCGAAAAGAACATGGTGACATCCTACTGCAGGCTAAGAAGCTCTGTGCAATTCTTTCTGCTGGGCTTTCTAGCTTCATCCCATTCCACTCTGATCACCAAATCCCAGCCACACTTGCCTTTTGTCTTTGTGATCCCATGGACTGTAGCCCACCAGTCTCCTCTGTCCATCAGAATTCTCCAGGCAGGAATCCTGGAGTGGGTAGCCATGCCCTGGGATCTTATCAACCCTAGGATCAAACCCAGGTCTCCCACATTGCAGGCAGATTCCTTACCATCTGAGCCACCAGGGAAGCCCTGGTCTACCCTAAGGCATAGCAAATCCATCCCTGATCTTAGGCTTCTGCCTAAAATACTTTTACCCAGCACTTTACCTTGCTGACACCTTCTTATCCTTCAGTCATAACTCAAATGTCTCTTCTTCATAGGTCTTCCTTAATCATCATAACTGAAGTTGTATGCCATCCTGTATCCTCCTTTTCCCAGTCCATTACATTTGATACACAGTTCTGTTTATTTCCTTTATATATCATCTATTTATTTACAGTCTATCTCCCTCTATTTTAATATAAATTCCATGAAGGTGAGAACCTTGTGTCTGATGTTCACTGATGCATGTTCTGTGTTTAAGACAGTATCTTGGTTAATATGCACATTGGTCATTAAAAAATTATCAAATAATAAGGAAACCCAGTGTTTTGATATTTGATCACAATAATTCTCCTTATCTATAATATTGTCTCCTCCTACCTGCTATCTGTATTAAATTTCAGGTTTATTTTTATTATCCTATATATTTGTTCTTTATTCATTTCAAATGAACTTCTAAGCCAGTTCAGGTAAATGTCCTTAAATACAAATAAAGAATTAAATATATTTTTGTTCTCTAGAAACTCCCTTGCATACTTAGTTTTAACATGGTCTATGTGATGTATATGTCAATATTTTGTCACTATCTTCTATTTTAGATCCTGTCATTATTTATACTGATGTTTAGTCCTGATTTTAAAAAGATGTGAAGAGGATCCAACTTAAGAAAAATAATGTTATTTAATGGTTCATAGATAATGTTCCCTTTTCTTATGTGGAAAACATCATTTTGGAATTTCTGTCCTCTGACCTGGGATTTTGATAATTTCATTATTAATAAGAGCTGAAAAGTGAAAGTGTTAGTTGCTCAGTCAAGTCTGACTCTGTAACCCCATAGACTGTAGCATACCAGGCCCCTCTGTCCATGGAATTTTTCAGGTAAGAATACTGGAGTGGGCTGCCATTCCTTTCTCCAGGGGATCTTCCCAACCCAAGGATAGACCTTAGGTCTCCTGCATTGCAGGCAGATTCTTTACCATCTGAGCCACAAGGAAAGCCCTACAAATAAGAGATGGTGTCCTCCCAAAGAGAGAAAATTCCTAAGTCTCTTTGAAGATAAGAATTCCCTAATATTTCTCATCCAGAAAGTGTGATTCTTACTTAATTCACCCCCAAATGTCATGTTATACAGTAACTTCTACATTTTGCTTCTCCAGGATCTTGGTTGCATCTTAGTCCATGTCATCACTACTGAATAAATCTTGTAAATTCAGACAGGTTCTCAGCTTTTGGAATTATTTACAGTTGTTCTTATTCACATTGGATATGTATAGGTTAAGTCATTTGATTAGGGTGAATTTATACAAATAATGACAGGGTCGTGAAGTTGGTCTTCATTGAGGTCAAACCCTGACTTTCCCCATAGAGTCTTTCTGTTTTGCAAAAGTATGTGCTTGAAGACATTTGTAGATGTTAATGGAGGAAAACAGAGGAATTGAGAAAAGAAACAGGAGACCTACAGTGTGATATGAGTCCCAGCAGTAAAGGCTATTTTTAGATCCTGTTGACCAGTTCAGTCACTCAGTTGTGTCTGACTCTTTGTGACCCCAAGGACTGCAGCATGCCAAGCTTCCCTGTCCATNTTAAATACAAATAAAGAATTAAATATATTTTTGTTCTCTAGAAACTCCTTTGCATACTTAGTTTTAACATGGTCTATGTGATGTATATGTCAATATTTTGTCACTATCTTCTATTTTAGATCCTGTCATTATTTATACTGATGTTTAGTCCTGATTTTAAAAAGATGTGAAGAGGATCCAACTTAAGAAAAATAATGTTATTTAATGGTTCATAGATAATGTTCCCTTTTCTTATGTGGAAAACATCATTTTGGAATTTCTGTCCTCTGACCTGGGATTTTGATAATTTCATTATTAATAAGAGCTGAAAAGTGAAAGTGTTAGTTGCTCAGTCAAGTCTGACTCTGTAACCCCATAGACTGTAGCATACCAGGCCCCTCTGTCCATGGAATTTTTCAGGTAAGAATACTGGAGTGGGCTGCCATTCCTTTCTCCAGGGGATCTTCCCAACCCAAGGACAGACCTTAGGTCTCCTGCATTGCAGGCAGATTCTTTACCATCTGAGCCACAGGGAAAGCCCTACAAATAAGAGATGGTGTCCTCCCAAAGAGAGAAAATTCCCAAGTCTCTTTGAAGATGAGAATTCCCTAATATTTCTCATCCAGAAAGTGTGATTCTTACTTAATTCACCCCCAAATGTCATGTTATACAGTAACTTCTACATTTTGCTTCTCCAGGATCTTGGTTGCATCTTAGTCCATGTCATCACTACTGAATAAATCTTGTAAATTCAGACAGGTTCTCAGCTTTTGGAATTATTTACAGTTGTTCTTATTCACATTGGATATGTATAGGTTAAGTCATTTGATTAGGGTGAATTTATACAAATAATGACAGGGTCGTGAAGTTGGTCTTCATTGAGGTCAAACCCTGACTTTCCCCATAGAGTCTTTCTGTTTTGCAAAAGTATGTGCTTGAAGACATTTGTAGATGTTAATGGAGGAAAACAGAGGAATTGAGAAAAGAAACAGGAGACCTACAGTGTGATATGAGTCCCAGCNTTTGATTAGGGTGAATTTATACAAATAATGACAGGGTCGTGAAGTTGGTCTTCATTGAGGTCAAACCCTGACTTTCCCCATAGAGTCTTTCTGTTTTGCAAAAGTATGTGCTTGAAGACATTTGTAGATGTTAATGGAGGAAAACAGAGGAATTGAGAAAAGAAACAGGAGACCTACAGTGTGATATGAGTCCCAGCAGTAAAGGCTATTTTTAGATCCTGTTGACCAGTTCAGTCACTCAGTTGTGTCTGACTCTTTGTGACCCCAAGGACTGCAGCATGCCAAGCTTCCCTGTCCATCACCAACTCCCAGGGCTTGCTCAAACTCATGCCCACTGAGTTGATGATGCCATGCAACCATCTCATCCTCTGTTATTCACTTCTCTTCCTGTCTTCAATCTTCCTTAGCACCAGGGTCTTTTCCAAAGAGCTGGTTCTTCCTATCAGGTAGCCAAAGTGTTGGAGCTTCAGCTTCAGCATCAGTCCTTCCAATGAATATTCAGGACTCATTTCCTTTAGGATGGACTGGTTGGATCTCCTTGCAGTCCAAGGGATTCTCAAGTATTTTCTATAACACCACAGTTCAAAAGCATCAATTCTTTGGTGCTTAGCTTTCTTTATAGTCTAACTCTCACATCCTCACATAAATACTGGAAAAACCATAGCTTTGACTATACAGAACTTTGTCAGCAAAGTAATGTCTCTGCTTTTTAATATGCTGTCTAGGTTAGTCGTAGCTTTTCTTATAAGGAGCAATCGTCTTTTAATTTCATGGCTGCAGTCATCATTTGCAGTGATTTTGGAGCCCAAGAGAATAAAGTCTCTCACTGTTTCCATTGTTTCTGCATCTATTTGCCATGAAGTGATGGGACCAGATGCCATGATCTTCATTTTTAGATCATTGAGCTTTAAGCCAGCTTTTTCACTCTCCTCTTTCACTTTCATCAAGAGGCTCTTCACTTCCTCTTCACTTTCTGCCATAAGGGTGGTGTCATCTGCATACCGAGGTTATTGATATTTCTCCCAGAAATCTTGATTCTATCTTATGCTTCATCCAGCCCAGCATTTTCATGATGAACTCTGAATATAAGTTAAATAGGCAGAGTAACATTATACAGCCTTGACATACTCCTTTCCCAGTTTGGAACCAGTCTGTTTTTCCATGTCCGGTTCTAACTGCTGCTTCTTGATCTGCATACAGATTTTTCAGGAGACAGGTAAGGTGGTCTGAGATTCAAATTTCTTTAAGAATTTTCCAAAGTTTGTTGTGATCCACACAGTCAAAGGCTTTGGCATAATCAATAAAGAAAAAGTAGATGTTTTACTGGAACTCTCTTGCTTTTTCTGTGTTCCAATGGATGTTGGCAATTTGATCTCTTGTTCCCTTGCATTATAAATCCAGCTTGAATATTTGGAAATTCTTGGTTCAGGTACTGTTGAAGCCTGGCTTGGAGAATTTTGAACATTACATTGCTAGGGTGTGAGATGAATGCAACTGTGCAGTAGTTTGAGCCTACTTTGGCATTGCTTTTTTTTTGGGATTGGAATGAAAACTGACTTTTTCAGTCCTGTGACCATTACTGAGTTTTCCAAATTTGCTGGCATATTGAGTGCAGCACTTTCACAGCATCATCTTTTAGGACTTGAGACAGCTCATCTGGAATTCCATTATCTCCACTAGCTTTGTTTGTCATGATGCTTCCTAAGGCCCACTTAACTTCCGAATCCAGGATGTCTGTCTCTAGGTGAGTGATCACACCATTTGGTTATCTGGGTCATTAAGATCTTTTTTGTGTAGTTCTTCCTTGTATTCTTGCCACCTCTTCTTAATATCTTCTGCTTCTGTTAGGTTGATACCATTTCTGTCCTTTATTTTGCCCAATTTTGCATGAAAATTTCCCTCGGTATCTCTCATTTTCTTGAAGCAATATCTACTCTTCCCATTCTGTTGTTTTCCTCTATTTCTTTGCATCAATTGCTGAGGAAGGCTTTTGTATCTCTCCTTGGTATTCTTTGAAACTCTGCATTCAGATGAGTATATCTTTCCTTTTCTCCTTTGCTTTTCACTTTTTTTCTTTTCTCAGCTATTTGTAAGGCTTCCTCAGGAAATCATTTTTGCCTTTTTGCATTTCTTTTTCTTGGGGATGGTCTCAATCACTGCCTCCTGTACAATGTCACAAATCTCTGTCCATAGTTCAGAGATTATGTCACATCTAATACTTTGAGTATATTTGTCACCTCTACTGTGTAATCATAAAGGATTTGATTTAGGTCATACCTGAGTGGTCTAGTGGTTTTCCCTACTTTCTTCAATTTAAGTCTGATTTTTGCAATAAGGAGTTCATGATCTGAGCCACAATCAGCTCCCAGTCTTGTTTTGGTGAGGGTATAGAACTTCTCCATCTTCAGCTGCAAAGAGTATAATCAATCTGATTTCAATATTGACCATCTGGTGATGTCCGTGTGTAGTATCATCTCTTGTATTGTTGAAAGAAGGTGTTTGCTATGACCAGTGCATTCTCTTGGCAAAACTCTGTTCAGTTCAGTTCAGTTCAGTCACTCAGTCGTGTCCGACTCTTTGTGACCCCATGAATCACAGCACGCCAGGCCTCCCTGTCCATCAACAACTCCTGGAGTTCACTCAAACTCATGGTCATTGAGTCATTGATGCCATCCAGCCATCTCATCCTCTGTCGTCCCCTTCTCCTCCTGCCCCCAGTCCCTCTCAGCATCAGAGTCTTTTCCAATGAGTCAACTCTTCGCATGAGGTGGCCAAAGTACTGGAGTTTCACCTTTAGCATCATTCTTTCCAAAGAAATCCCAGGGCTGATCTCCTTCAGAATGGATTGGTTGGATCTCCTTGCAGTCCAAGGGACTCTCAAGAGTCTTCTCCAACACCACAGTTCAAAAGTATCAGTTCTTCGGCTCTAAGCCTTCTTTACAGTCCCACTCTCACATCCATACGTGACCACAGGAAAAACCATAGCCTTGACTAGACGGACCTTACTCGGCAAAGTAATGTCTCTGCTTTTGAATATGCTATCTATGTTGGTCATACCTTTTCTTCCAAGGAGTAAGTGTCTTTTAATTTCATGGCTGCAGTCACCATCTGCAGTGATTTTGGAGCCCCCTAAAATAAAGTCTGACACTGTTTCCACTGTTTCCC
>SJYX01020416.1:194026-214012 GCA_006410675.1 Oreotragus oreotragus
TTCTCTTTAACTCTGCTGTCTAGGTTTGTCATATCATTTCTTCCAAGGCGCAACTGTCTTTTAATTTCATGGCTGCAGTCACCATCTGCAGTGATTTTGGAGGCCCCCAAACTAAAGTCTGACACTGTGTCCACTGTTTCCCCATCTATTTCCCACGAAGTGATAGGACAGGATGCCATGACCTTAGTTTTCTGAATGTTGAGCTTTAAGCCAACTTTTTCATTCTCCTCTTTCACTTTCATCAAGAGGCTTTTTAGATCCTCTTCACTTTCTGCTATAAGGTGGTGTCATCTGCATATCTGAGGTTATTGATATTTCTCCTGGCAATCTTGACTCCAGCTTGTGTTTCTTCCATTCCAGCGTTTCTCATGATGTACTCTGCATATGTTAAATGAGCAGGGTGACAATATACAGCCTTGACGTACTCCTTTTCCTATTTGGAACCAGTCTGTTGTTCCATGTCCAGTTCTAACTGTTGCTTCTTGACCTGTATACAGATTTCTCAAGAGGCAGGTTAGGTGGTCTGGTATTCCCATTCCTTTCAGAATTTTCCACAGTTTATTGTGATCCACACAGTCAAAGGCTTTGGCATAGTCAATAACTCTGTTAGCCTTTGTCCTTTCATTTTGTACTCCAAGGCTAAATTTGCCTGTTACTCCAGGTATCTCTTGAATTCCTACTTTTGCCTTCCAGTCCCCTGTTATGAAAAGGACATCTTTTTTTGGTATTAGTTCTGGAAGGTCTTGTAGGTCATCATAGAACCGTTCCACTTCAGCTTCTTTGGCATTAGTGGTTGGGGATTACTTGAATTACTGTGATACTGAATGGTTTGCCTTGGAAATGAACAGAGACCATTGTGTCATTTTTGAGAATGCACCCAACTACTGCATTTCAGACTGCTATGTTGACTATGAGGGTGACTAAATGTCTTCTAAGGGATTCTGCCCACAGTAGTAAATATAATGCTCATCTGAATTAAATTCTCCCATTCCAGGCCATTTTATTTCACTGATTTTTAAAATGTCGATGTTCACTCTTGCCACATCCTGTTTGATAAGTTTCAATTTTCCTTAATTCATGGACCTAATATTCCAGGTTTCTGTGCAATATTGTTCTTTACAGCATCAGACTTTATTTTCATCACCAGTCACATCCCCAACTAGATGGTCCTTTTGCTTTGATTCAGTCTCTTCATTCTTTTTGGAGTTATTTCTCCACTCTTCTCCAGTAGCATATTGGGCACCTACTGACCTTGGGATTTCAGCTTTCAGTGTCTTATCTTTTTGCCTTTTCATACTCTTTATGGAGTTCTTAAGGCAAGAATACTTGAAGTGTTTTGCCATTCCCTTTTCCAGTGGACAACGTTTTGTAAGAACTCTCCCCATGCCCTACACAGTATGGCTCATAGTTTCTTTGAGTTAGACAAGGTTGTGGTCCATGTGAACAGCTTGGTTAGTTTTCTGTGATTGTGGTTTTCATTCTCTCCGCCCTCTGAGGGACAAGAATAAGAGGCTTATGGAAGCTTCCTGATGGGGGAGACTGACTGTGGGGGCAACTGGGTCTTGTTCTGATGGGTGGGGCCATGCTCAGTAAATCTTTAATCCAATTATCTGTGCATGGGCGGGGCTGTGTGGTTTGGCCTATGCCTCCACCAGAGACTCCTGTCTGTATGACTCCACCAATAGAAGTGTTGGCTACAAAAAGGCTGGATCCAGCTATAACCTTGGGAGGTCTGTGTTTCCCTTTGTGTCAGTTAGTCCATGTTGGTTCTTTGACTTGTACCTGTAACTGTTTCAGATTTGTTTGAAAAAGGAGATTTATAGATTTGATATTCAAATATACCATCATTCTGGAGTTGAAACTTGAACTGTCCTTCATATCCAGAAACATTCTTTTCAATGTACATCCTTAAGCATCAGGGCATTACAGTTTTTTTTCTTATCTCCTAGAATAAGATTTGTTTCTTTTTCATCATCATAATCACAATTACTTTAAGTCACAGGGACATATCTTGAAACAACTATTTCCTTTTATCTGGTGCCCATCAGAAAGTATTTACTAAATGCTTTTGGGGGCATATTACTCCATTAGGTTAATGGAAAAAATAATGAAGAATAAAAAACAATCCTATTTTCTCCTTGCTAGGACCTAAAGGTTTAAAGACTAAAATAGGAATGTTAATTCATAAAAGTAATTTTGGAGGTTCTTTCATGAGATGAGCTCACAAGATCTGATATATTTGATATACTTGTTTCCTGTGATATTGCAGAAAAGTTATTATACCATTTTAGTTTTTATTTATGAGATTTTGTAAAGGTGGAACTCCAGGGTCTTTATGGAATTTTATTAAAAATTATTTTCTCCAGTTCTTTTTCTGAAGTCTGTCATAAAAAGTCTTTGAACTCCTGAGCTTGTTTCTCTGTATATGCATTCATACTGTAAGATACATTTTCTTTGACCCCCCCAAATATCTACATATTAGATTTAATTTTTAAAGATCAAATTTGTCATTGTAACTGGTGACCATACAGAAGCACAGTAGAGATTTTAGCCTCCCTTAGTTTTGATATTCCTGTGATCTTTGTCTCTAGGTCAGTGTAAATTCCTGCCCAGGTATCCTTTTGCTAAGCCTAAAATTCAGAGTGATCAGTCTGAGTTTGCTGTTGGCAAAACTTGGGAATATGAGTGCCTTCCTGGGTATTTCAAGAAGTCATTCATTGTCACCTGCCTAAAGACCTCCAAGTGGTCAAATGCTCAGCAATTCTGTAAACGTGAGTAATCCATAATAGAAGAATCTTTGCGTCTATAGCATGTCTCTATGGGCTAACCTGTAATTTTCAAGATAAAAGATAAGAAAATTAGTCAGTAATCTCAAATGAATGAGTTCCTAGTTTCTCCATGTTTTCTTTTACTCCTAAGGGTATTAAATATTGGGTATTGAAGTTAAATCATCACAGCTGTCCAACTCTGTTTATCCTATAATCTCCACGACTTTGTTGTATGGTCTCTGTACTGTGTTATAGTGATCTTAAAAGTTAGTATATTAGTATATACTAAACAAAGAAAGAAAGTCGCTCAGTTGTGTCTGACTCTTCGCGACCCCATGGACTGTAGCCTACCAGGTTCTTCTGTCCATGGGATTTTCCAGGCAAGAATACTGGAGTGGGTTGCCGTTTCCTTCTCCAGGAGATCTTCCCAACCCAGGGATTGAACCCGGGTCTCCCGCATTGTAGGCAGACACTTTACCATCTGAGCCACCAGGGAAGTCAGTATATACTAATATATAAAATATACTTATATATTAATACATATATTATTTATATGTATCAATATTATATCAATAATATATTAGTATATATTAATATACATAATGTATAAACTAATTCTAATATTAGTTTCACCTCAATCTTACCCACTTCAAGAAATACATTTGAGTAATTAAGAATATATTTGAGTAATCACTAGGTATCAAACATTAAGTAATCAAGAATATATTTGAGTAATCACTAGGTATCAAGCATTAAGCTAGATGGTGGGGTTGGGGAGATATATGTAAGTTAATCTACTAGTCTCTGTCTTTGGGGAACTCCTATTCTATTTGTAGAGACTGGTTTTTAAGCAAACACTGTGCTATGGTATAATTTTTTATATTTATAGAGATAAAATTATATGACATCACAGAGAAGTAAATAATAAGTGCTACCTAGGAGAACAGGGACATCTGGGTATTACAGACAGAAAAAACAGCATATGTCAACATATAAAGATATGGAAGAACATGATGTCTTTGAAAAACAGAAAAGAGAAAAAAATATTGTGATTGGAACACAAGGTTCATGGTGAGAAATAGTAGATGATGAGGACTGGAACTTAACTGTGGTGGGCCACACATCTTTTTCCAATGAACATTGGTAAGTGATTGTAAGTTTTTTAATGTGGGGAGTGGCATGACTGCATTTGTGATTCTGAATGATAATGTGTGTAGTGGCATAAAATACGTACTGGACCAGTGGCAACCAGTATTAGAAAGGTAAATTTTATTACTCAGTGTTTTAATGAGGGATTTTAGTAGTAGCAAAATAATTGGTTTGGAGAGAGATTTCTGGAATCTAGTCATGAAAACTTGATGATCAATTGAATTAAGGACAGGTGGTAAATAATGAGCTACAGAAAGGAAATTATAACTTTTTTTTTTTTTTAAGCCACACGTCTTGCTAGATGTTGCCATCAACTGACAGAGTATAAAAGGTGGAAGTAGAGACTATAAATTACAGTACCTGGTGGCTCAGAGGGTAAAGCATCTGCCTGAAATGCAGGAGACCTGGTTCGATCCCTGCGTCAGGAAGATCCCCTGGAGAAGGAAATGGCAACCCACTCCAGTACTCTTGCCTGGAAAGTCCCATGGACAGAGAAGCCTGGTAGAACTACAGTCCATGGGATCGCAAAGAGTCGGGACTCTGATGCTGGGAGGGATTGGGGGCAGGAGGAGAAGGGGACAACAGAGGATGAGATGGCTGAATGGCATCACGGACTCAATGGACATGAGTTTGAGTGAACTCTGGGAGTTGGTGATGGACAGGGAGGCCTGGCATGCTGTGATTCATAGGGTCACAAAGAGTCAGACACGACTGAGTGACTAAACTGAACTGAGAGACTATAAATTATGGTTGACCACAAATAGTATTTTCATCCATGCTTAGAAATATAGACTACATGTTTTAAACAAATAGTGTTATAGAGCTGAAAGATAAAAGTTTTCTAAATGTCCAAAATTTCTTTGCATAAGCATGGGTAGGCTATTCAGTAAGTCCAGTCAAATTGGAATTTAATAAAAGCAGAAAAAAATCCCCAAAATCCCAATCCCAATTTTTTTTCTGTTTTGTTCTCCCTTGTAGGTAAATCATGTACGGTTCCTAAAGAACTCCTCCATGGCTCTGTCCACACACCTCAGGGTATCGTGTTTGGGGCAACAATTACATTTTCTTGTGACAGAGGGTGAGTTGGCAGGAGACATCTACAGAGTACATGTATATTAGAACAGTAGTTTCAATGGAAATCATTTGTCTTTCAAAAAAAGAGATATGAGTAATTGCCACCCACCCTTGAAAATAGATAAATAAAAAGAGAATCACCTCTTTGATATGCTCCAGGGAGGACTGTTTATGATGATCCACTAGAGAGGATCCCTAGAAGAGAAAAAATTTGCACTACTCCTCTTCCAATTTTAAATCTTCAGTGTTAGTGACCAGGAGATCAAATTTCATTTGCCTTTAGATTGTTGAATCTTATGTATGTGTCCATAGTCTTTCACCATTACTTTCACCATGATACTCTATTCTTTGCCATTCTTTCAGCGGAAAAAGATCTAATCTTTTCTAAAATATTCAGCTGGGAGATGATCACTCATCTCTTTATCTTTAGATATCGACTCATTGGTGATTCATCTGCTATGTGTATTATCTTAGACAATACGGTGACCTGGGATAAGGAACTACCCCTTTGTGACTGTGAGTAGAATTTTCCTTCTTGAGGGAAAGTGAGCATCTACACATCAAAATAAGTACCCAGGAAAGTTATAGTTGTTTTGAGCAGATCTGGACACAAATCTATGATTTATTTTCTTCCATGCTCCCAATCCCACTACCCTTTCTTTTGCTTACTGAACCTTGATGGTAAGTTAGTTCACAGTGAATAACTGCTCAAGTCTAAAATATGCCACAAGACTCCACACTGCCAGCTTAAGTCCATGCAGAATGTATCTCACTCTAAGTACCTTTTGTAAGAGTTTTTCTGTACTCTGGGAGTGAGGACTGGTGACTAAGTCATATTTAGGGGGTTTTATTAAGCTAGTTCCATGTATCTTCCTACTTTGATACTTTCAATTTAGAACCATCTTTGAGATGAGCTTACAGAATTTCAGCAATATGGGTTAATTGTAGGTGAAGTGGAAATTGTTTTGCAAGGGTTAAGACAAAATTCCCAGAAGATATAACATTTATTTTAAAATTTCTTTTCTTTTAATTTTAATTGGAGTCTAATCACTTTACAATATCGTAGTGGTTTTTGCCATCCATTGACATGAATCAGCCATAGGTATACATGTATCCCCATCCTTAACCCCCCTCCCACCTCCCTCCCCATCCTATCCCTCAGGGTCATCCCAGTGCACCAGCCCCGAGCACCCTGTCTCATGCATCGAACCTGGACTGGCAATGTGTTTCACAAATGACAATATACATGTTTCAATGCTATGCTCTCAAATCATCCCACCCTCGCCTTCTCCCACAGATTCCAAAAGACTGTTCTATACATCTGTGTCTCTTTTGCTGTCTCGCATATAAGGTCATCATTACCATCTTTCTAAATTCCATATATATGCCTTAGTATACTGTATTGGTGTTTTTCTTTCTGGCTTACTTCACTCTGTATAATAGGCTCCAGTTTCATCCACCTCATTAGAACTGATTTAAAGGTTTTCTTTTTAATGGCTGAGTAATATTCCATTGTGTATATGTACCACAGCTTTCTTATCCATTCATCTGCCAATGGACATCTAGGTTGCTTCTGTGTCCTGGCTATTATAAACAGTGCTGCAATGAACACTGGAGTACACGTGTCTCTTTCAATTTTGGTTTCCTCCGTGTGTATGCCCAGCAGTGGGATTGCTGGGTCATAAGGCAGTTCTATTTCCAGTTTTTTTTAAGGAATCTCCACACTGTTCTCCATAGTGGCTGTACTAGTTTGTATTCCCACCAACAGTATATGAGGGTTCCCTTTTCTATGCACCCTCTCCAGCATTTATTGTTTGTAGACTGCTTGATAGCAGCCATTCTGACTGGTGTGAGATGGTACCTCACTGTGGTCTTGATTTGCATTTCTCTGATAAAGAGTGATGTTGAGCATCTTTTCATGTGTTTGTTACAGAAGATATAACATTTAAATGCCTTCTCTCTTTTCCTGCCTACCACACCGCCAAAGCTATTCTTTGTGAGCCACCCCCAGCCATCTCTAATGGAGACTTTCACAGCACCAATAGAGACTACTTTCACTATGGAATGGTGGTTACTTATCAGTGCCGTGTTGGACAGAATGGGAAAAAGCTGTTTGACCTCTTGGGTGAGAAGTCAATATATTGCACCAGCAAAGACAATCAAGTTGGCATCTGGAACAGCCCTCCCCCTCAGTGTATTCCCGTAGTCAAATGCCCAATTCCAGAAGTTGAAAATGGAGCTGTGGAATCTGGATTTAGGCATTCATTTTCCTTAAATGATTCTGTGATGTTTAAGTGTAAGCCTGGCTTTACCATGAAAGGCAACAACATAGTATGGTGCCAACCAAACAGCAAATGGAATCCTCCACTGCCAAAGTGCTTCAAGGGTGAGTTGGGTTGCAACTTTGGGAATCTAGAAATAAAATGAGATTTTGGGAGAGATGTAGTATACCTATGAGAAGAGGATGATAAAGGCAGTGTATGTTGTTGGATATCCTGGTTAAAGAATTTAAAAGTAGCTAGGCAAAGATTCATAAATTTTCTAAAATATATTTATTACAATACGACATACATATAGGTATACAACAGCTTTTCTACTATGCTTGGTAAAGGCTTGAGAAAGAACAGCAGCAATGACAACAAAAAAGAGATGGAGAAATTGAAAAACATAAACTAAGTGAAATGGGAGCACTGAATATGAAATAGGAAAGGTGCAACAAACTAGATAAAAGTAAGAGATCATCATATAGTCCAGTTGTTTTTAAACATATCTGCTCATTAGAAACACAATCAATAAATTTATATTAAAAAAAAAAAAGAAAATAAATACACCTGGAGCTCTGGAGAGAAAAGTAGCAATACCTGCACATTTTTATTTTAAAAAAATCTAAAATAATTCTGTTACGTATCTGGATTTTAAAAAGTAAATTCAAGTTTTTCTATTAAATAGTAGTTTTAGTGATATAGAATTTTGTTATTTTCTGCTGACCAATCATGATACAGTGGTGTTAAGTGAATAATAGTTGCATAATCACAATAGTAAAAGATGTTTATCAGTTTTCACAATCAATGGCTAGACAAAAATTAAAAGATAATTATAATTTTATAATGGAAACATGATTAACCTAACAATATAAAATAATTACATATGATTTGGGGGGTTAAATAGGGTGATGTGGTAAGTGGGAAAAAAAGAATTTAAAAGTAAACTTTGAAAGTAGTATCTAAATGTTGAAGAGATGAGAAATTTACTATATTCTGGGACAGAGCTATATATACATTAATTTAGGGGTGTTGCAGAAGACTCCTGAGAGTCTCTTGGACTGCAAAGAGATCCAACCAGTCCATCCTAAAGGAGATCAGCCCTGGGTGTTCTTTGGAAGGAATGATGCTAAAGCTGAAACTCCAGTACTTTGGCCACCTCATGCAAAGAGTTGACTCATTGGAAAGGCTCTGATGCTGGGAGGGATTGGGGACAGGAGGAGGAGGGGATAACGGAGGATGAGATGGCTGGATGGCATCACCAACTCGATAGACGTGAGTTTGAGTGTACTCTGGGAGTTGGTGATGAAAAAAAAAAAAAAGAAAAGAAATACACCTGGAGCTCTGGAGAGAAAAGTAGCAATACCTGCACATTTTTATTTAAAAAAAAAAAAAATTCTAAAATAATTCTGTTACATATCTGGATTTTAAAAAGTAAATTCAAGTTTTTCTATTAAATAGTAGTTTTAGTGATATAGAATTTTGTTATTTTCTGCTGGCCAATCATGATACAGTGGTGTTAAGTGAATAACAGTTGCATAATCACAATAGTAAAAGATGTTTATCAGTTTTCACAATCAATGGCTAGACAAAAATTAAAAGATAATTATAATTTTATAATGGAAACATGATTAACCTAACAATATAAAATAATTACATATGATTTGGGGGGTTAAATAGGGTGATGTGGTAAGTGGGAAAAAAAGAATTTAAAAGTAAACTTTGAAAGTAGTATCTAAATGTTGAAGAGATGAGAAATTTACTACATTCTGGGACAGAGCTATATATACATTAATTTAGGGGTGTTGGAGAAGACTCCTGAGAGTCTCTTGGACTGCAAAGAGATCCAACCAGTCCATCCTAAAGGAGATCAGCCCTGGGTGTTCTTTGGAAGGAATGATGCTAAAGCTGAAACTCCAGTACTTTGGCCACCTCATGCAAAGAGTTGACTCATTGGAAAGGCTCTGATGCTGGGAGGGATTGGGGACAGGAGGAGGAGGGGATAACGGAGGATGAGATGGCTGGATGGCATCACCAACTCGATAGACGTGAGTTTGAGTGTACTCTGGGAGTTGGTGATGAACAGGGAGGCCTGGCGTGCTGCGATTCATGGGGTCGCAAAGAGTCGAACACGACTGAGCGACAGACGAACTGAACTGAACTGAGGGGAAATCAGAAGACGCTAAAAAAGAAAGAAAGAAAGAAAGAAAGCAGATAGTACCAGATTTTTATATGGTTAAAATTGTATGTAGTTAGATTTTATTTAAATGAGGATAAAATAAACTCTTAATCCCATTAGCCAGGCCAGTGGGGAAAATTGACTGATCAGAATTTGATTCAAATTACTATAAACTTTATACATTCTCCTATTGAAAAATGTAGCCATTATGGAATAAGGTTAGAATTAAGATTGAGTCACTTCCCCCATTTCCCCTCTTTTCCCTACTTTTATTGAGAAATGCCCAAATTACTAGAAACCTGGCACCACTGGGAGTTCCTTCCCCAAGACTTAGACACTTCATCAGTGGTGTGGGGATCAGGAATAAAGGGAGATTTCGGTGGTAAAAAAAAAATAAAAAATGGCATTATAATAGTTTGATTCCCTTGGCTACAATATTAGTGAGAGGACATCCATTTAAATAAAACAGGACAATCATGAGGAGGGGTCATATTTCCTGGCATAAGTCGAGATACAGAGGAGATAGATGCAAAGTTCATCATGTCTAAAATATGTGGCATATAGTAGCCCCACTCTGTCTCACCCAAAAGAGTGTCTGCCTTACACTTAGGAGGGCTGATATGACCACCTTCATCCAATTCCTGCCAACCCTAAATTGGCTTAGGCTGTAGAGAAGAAAGTTCTTATTCTAGAAATAACAGGCGTCTGGTCCTGTTCTCTTCTCAGGGTGTCTACCACCTCCACATACCCACCATGGTAATTATAACCAGTTGGATGAGGAATTCTTTGCAGTTGGGCAGGAAGTGTTCTACAGCTGTGAGCCTGGCTACACTCTCATTGGAACTAACCCTATACAGTGTACATCCTTGGGAACGTGGAGCCATCTAGCACCCAAATGTGAAGGTGCATAAAGATCTATTTCATCTCAAGGAAACTCAGTTGTTTCCTGACTCTTCATGTGCCAGCCTTGTTTCTTTTTTCCTAGCAAAATCATGTGATGACATTCCAAACCAGCTTCTCAATGGTCGTGTGGTAGCTCCTCCTAATCTCCAGCTTGGGGCAGAGGTTTCATTTGTTTGTGATAAAGGGTGAGTGCAAAGTGATCCATAGCTTAGTCATTGCAAAGTGTGATCTTTAAAGACAGTTACATTTCTTTGCCTCCGATTTTCTCTCTCCTTTTCTTTATCTTTTATGATTAAGAATTCTGTTATTAAAAGAATCCCAGTTATTTTCTCCAAATGTGTGCATGGTCATCCAAAGTTGGGAACTGTCCTCTCATCATTTGCAAAAGCAAAGATTAGGCTCAGAAGTTAAGGTTTCTTTTATGGAGACGGAATGGATGTTGAGGGTTCAGTAAGAGGGGCTCTTTGAAGTGAGCTTAGGAAACAAAGTCTTTGATGTTTTCTTCACTAGGAACTAAGGTTGTTTCCTTCTAATGGTCAAGAAAATCTTAACATTTGGATGCTGAAGATTAAAGCAAGAACTCAAGAAAAGAACAGACCATGAGGACTGTTTGCTCTGTGTTTTTAGCTGGTCTGAAGTCTTCACATAACTTAGCTAATTCGCAAACTTGGACTTTTTCCTTAAGGAAAATTCTTAAGAAAATAGACCCCATACCACACTCTTGAACGAAGTGTTTAGTTTCCATGTAACGGAGAATTGGTTTGTTCTGGTGATAATTTGCTGCCCCCTTATTGTTTAAGGTACCGGTTAAATGGCCAGTCTTCTAGTCAGTGTGTCTCAGAAGGAATGAGAGTACTGTGGAGTAATAAGTTTCCTGTCTGTGAACGTGAGTAGAAAGCAAAAATAATCAAATATGGATTGTGCCTCTTGATTTTTGGTGTGTTCTCATGCATTTATCAATTATAAAATCTATCAACATGTATGCTTTGAACATATATATGCCACTCTTCTGTATGTTTAGAATGCAGGCCAAAACTAACTTTATTTAATTGACTACAAATGATGTTGAGTATTCTATGTGTATAAGGATAAAGGCTCTCAAAAGTTACTCCAGCTGAAAATGAATAGCACTGATGTACTGACATGGTTATGCCACTTCCTCATGTGATGAGCAAATCTTGGAGCTAAATGGAAATAAACCAGAAGTTTCAGAGGTTGGCAGTTTTTCCTTTATTCTGAGACCCACTCAGGAAAAGTGTACATATATTAACACAGCTATAAACAATTAATATTCTTCATGCCCACTAAGACAAGTAAATAAAAGATATTATTTGAAACCATTTCCTGTGGCTTCTTCAAAGGAGACAAGCATTAAAAGAAGACAATTGACTTGCAGTGAGGATGCAGTATCTTTTGTAACAGGACAGAATGTGGTCTCTATACTTATAGCCCCAGTTGTGTTTGAAATAGGTGTTGCATAATTAACATGTTCCAGGTATTGTACTTGTCCTTTTCAGCTACTTTCTTACTAGGTTAGGAAACTGAGGCTTAAAAAGGGTGAGACTTGCCTAAGGTCACGCAGCTATTGAATGACTGTGGGGATTTGAAACCAGGGCTATTGACCCCAATTGTACACATGTAATTAGTATGCCATTAACATTATTTTCATGTACTATTTACCTTTGTTTCATTATTAAAGTGGATTCGACACAGAACTATTCAATAAATTCTGTTTCATTGTTATTGTTTGGTCCTAATTGCTTTTTTTTTTTTTTTTTTGCTGAAGATCAAGAGAAAGGTAAGAATTTAGCAGCTTAGAGACAGCTCTTACCAAGTTGTTAGAATGAGTATGAATAAGAAATAAATTATACTAATTTCTAATCTATTTCTGAAACAGTGACATGACCTATATTTGGATCTTTTATGTAAATTTGAATCTTATTTTCATGATCAATGTGACCACATATTTTCTTTCCTACTTTGCAGGGATTTTTTGTGACCCCCCTCCTTCTATCAAAAATGGACGCAGTAGTTATCATTCTGGTCCTGTAGCTCTTAATGCTGTGGTGACCTACACATGTATCAGTGCCTTCCGCCTCATTGGAGAAAGACGTCTTTTTTGTATAAGTAAAGACAATGTGAATGGAATCTGGGATAAAGCTCCTCCTATCTGTGAATATTACAATAGAAATTCTGTCTGCTCTGAACCCATAGTACCAGGGGGATACCGAACTAAAACATCTAGACCACCATTCAGACATGGTGATACTGTGACATTTTCCTGTAATGCCAATTTCACCATGAAAGGAAACAAAACTGTTTGGTGCCAAGCAAATAGAAAGTGGGGTCCGACACCATTACCAACCTGTGAGAGTGGTGAGTAGAATGAAAATAAAATTGAACCAGGAGCTTGGAACTTTGCATTTCTGTGCAGGTTAAGTTTGGGATCATTCTGAAGGAAGAACAGTGTGAATGTGTAAATGGTAAGGGTGGAGAGAGGAAGCAAAGGAAAGGGTGAAAATGACAGTTTCCTGTTTTGTTTTGTTTTTTTTTTTCTTCTTAGTTGTAGAGGGATATAACTTTTCATTCATCAATAGAGCAAATAATTTTAAAATATAATGGGAAAGTCTAACTGAACACACCTAATAATTGAATGGAATGTCTCACAACGATGGAGGCCAGAATGAGTCTGGACTGTGGGAAGTGGATAGTTTAAACTGTCTATCTAGGGTATTGTCAAATGAAAAGAAAGGTGGGCTCTTAGAGCAAAAACACACCAAATGGATTTAAAATTTATCTATAAAAGCTGTTAATGTAGTATGGCAGAAATGATTTGCCATTCCCTTTGACCTCTATAAATACTTTCTGAGTGACCCACACTATCTTCCAAACTCATCTCCTAAGCCATAACATTTGAAATTAAGTTACTTTGAAAATGGACATGAGTTTGAGCAAACTCCAGGGGATAGTGAAGGACAGGGAAGTCTGGTATGCTGCAGTCCATTGGGTTGCAGAGTTGGACATGACTTAGCGACTGAACAACAACTTTGAGAATAAGAACTACTGTAAGCTCTTCCTTTTCTTCTTATTTTGTTTGACTTATGTTGCTTGAACTCTAAATCTGAATTTCAGTTATGTAATTATGGGATCTGGCAATATTTGACAAAAATTATACTGTCAAAATTATCAAAAGATGATTCTATCTATAAAATCTTGGAGGCATTCTGAAGATAGTCACAAATGAGGTGACCATGGAAAACAATTGTGTGTGTTCGACAGTCACTCAATCATGTCTGACTCTTTGAGACCCAAAGATTGGAGTCTACCAGGCTTTTCTGTTCCTGGAATTCTCCAGGCAAGAATACTAGAAGGAGTTACCATTCCATTCTCCATGGGATCTTCCTGACCTAGGGATGGAACCCAAGTTTCCTGCTCCCTGACCTAGGGATGGAACCCAAGTTTCCTGCATTGCAGGCAGATTCTTTACCAGCTGAGCCATTAGGGAAGACTGAAAAAAAATTAAGTCTTTATAAAGACTTAGATAGGCCTCTATGTATTGACATGGAAATATATAGATTATTAAACAAATAAAGCAAGGCATTGACTAATATGTATTGAGTATCACAGACAGCAAAAATGTGTGTATATATATTGCATATAGGATAAAACAAACTATATTACTGATATCTGGCAAGAAAATCTTATAAATAACAGCATACTACCTTTGGAGCATAGAATAGGCTTAAGGGTAGAATGGGAATATGAGTGAAAAATGGACTTTATTTTTTGGTAATTGAAGGTTTTTACATGGCAAATATAATTCATTAAGTTTATAATTAAAAGATAATGTACTATTTGTAATATAAAATGGATATAATTAAACCACACCTGTTTAATCTTTAAAAGACTGAGCTGAATATTAATATTGACTGTTTGCCATATATCATGTATCATTTATTTGAATGTATGTACTAAATCAAAATACAGACTGTGAAGACTGTGTTATCTGATGACCTTTTCCCTAATGTGTGTGTAAAGATATCCCCCTGGAGTGTCCATCACTTCCCACAATTGCCAATGGGCATCACACAGGGGAGAGTGTTGCCTCCTTTGCTCCAGGACTGACTGTGACCTACAGTTGTGAACCTGGTTATTTACTTCTTGGAGAAAACACCATTCACTGTTTGTCTTCAGGAGACTGGAGTGCTGTTGCTCCCACATGTAAAGGTACTCTAAATTGACAATCATCTGTGTTAAGAATTTGGGCTAGCTCTGTGAAAAATATCATCGGTAGCTTGATAGGGATTACGTTGAATCTATAAATTGCTTTGGGTAGTATACTCCTTTTCACTATATTGATTCTTCTGATCCATGAACATGGTATGTTTCTCTATCTATTAGTGTCCTCTTTGATTTCTTTCACCAGTGTTTTATAGTTTTCTATATATAGGTCTTTAGTTTCTTTAGGTAAATATATTCCTAAGCCAGAAAGAAAAACACCAATACAGTATACTAATGCATATATATGGAATTTAGAAAGATTGTAATGATAACCCTGTATGCGAGACAGCAAAAGAGACACAGATGTATAGAATAGTCTTTTGAATTCTGTGGGAGAAGGTGAGGGTGGGATGATTTGGGAGAATGGCATTGAAACATGCATAATATCATATATGAAATGAATCACCAGTCCAGGTTCCATGCATGATACTGGATGCTTGGGGCTGGTGCATTGAGATGACCCAGAGGGATGGTACAGGGAGGGAGGAGAAAGAGGGGTTCAGAATGGGGAACACGTGTATACATATGGCGGATTCATGTTGATGTATGGCAAAACCAATACAATATTGTAAAGTAATTAACCTCTAATTAAAATAAATAAATTTATATTTAAAAAGAAAGAATTTGGGCTATTATGTTACTTGCCATATTTTGCTCATCTTTGGCTTGCTTTCTTAGAGGCACAGTGTGAACCTCCACGACCATTTCTCAATGGGCAGATAAAGAGGCCCACTAGTTTTGGGGTTGGTGCAACTGTGATCTTTTCCTGTAATGAAGGGTGAGTGTCCAGAGGCCAAGTGGGATTTAATTTATTTGACTTACGTGTACATGGTGTGAACTGTGAAACTATGAGGGTTGATGGACAGCTTGAGGTTGTGAGATAATGCTGATAAAAAGAAGTTAGTGCCCACAAATTAAATGAATTTATCTTGGATTTTTAATAGAGGCTTTCATTCTGCCTAATCATTCTGAATGACCTCCCTTTGTCTCCAGGTATCGGTTACAAGGACCACTTTCTAGTCAGTGTGTAATTGTTGGACAGCGTACTTTTTGGACCAGGATGCCAGCATGTGAAGGTAAGTTAGGCAATTGTAGTTCATAACTTGCTCCTTGGCCAGAGGTTCAGCAAGACACTGCATTCTCAGCTTAACTTAAAGTTTTTTTTGTCCAGTTTTTACTATAAAGGATCTTATAGAACAAATATCTCCTCTAGAGATCTTTGTCATTTTATATTGTTCACGGGGCTCTCAAGGTAGGAGTACTGAAGGAGTTTGCCATTTCCTTCTCCAGTGGATCACATTTTTTCAGAACTCTCCACCATGACTGTCCATCTTGAGTGGCCCTGAACAGCATGACTCAAAGTTTCACTGACTTGCACTAGCTGTGAAGAGATTTTTAGATTTTAAGGAATATATTCTTCACTGAAGCATCCTTGTTATCTCTTTATCCTTTGCTTACTCAGGTAAAATAAGGTTCCTGAGAATTTCTTTCTCTGAAAGCTATGTACAGTTGCCATCCAGGCCATGCACATAATGGAGATTATATACTTGTAAAAGAAATAAAAGGATCAGCAAAGTAGATATATTCAGGGACAAAATTTTAGATTATACTTTCTGAATTATTTTGCTATAGCAGCTTTGACAGATTCATTACAGATTCAAACCTATTGTCCCTGAACCCAGGATGTGAGAGTGGCATCTAGAAACACCAGAGATATTCTTTGTTGATAGTACAGCTGTAATCTTGTCAACTCTTCCTCTAATTTTCTAGAAATTCTTTGCCCACCACCTCCTCCTATACTCAATGGAAGACATACAGATACCTCTTCAGTGATCTTTCGATATGGAAGCACAGTCAGTTACACTTGTGACCCGGGCCCAGAGAAAGGAGTGAACTTCATCCTCAATGGGGAGAGAACTATCCGTTGTACCACCAACAGTCAGAAGATTGGGACCTGGAGTGGACCTGCCCCACGTTGTGAACTTTCTGTTTCTGAGGTTCGGTGTCCAACTCCTCAGATCCCAAGAGGCCAAATATCATCTGGGCAGAGAGATCAATATTCCTATAATGACACTGTGGTATTTGCTTGCGTATTTGGCTTTACCATGAAGGGTAGCAGGGCAGTCCGATGTAATGCCCAAAGCACATGGGAACCGTCAGTACCAGTCTGTGAAAAGGGTGGGTATTCCAATGTTCAGAATAAATGCTACTGATTCCTTCTTTAGAAAAATTAGAGAAGGTGTTATGGACTTCAGCAGGACCTTTTCCAGCTTCCAGTCCCCTCAATTACACCAAGTATCAGTTCAGTTCAATCACTCAGTCATGTCCAACTCTTTGTGACCGCCATGGACTGCATCACACCAGGCCTCCCTGTCCATCACCAACTCGAAGAGCTTGCTCAAACTTATGTACATCGAGTCGTGATGACATCCATCCATCTCATCCTCTGTCATCCCCTTCTCCTCCTGTCTTCAACCTTTCCCAGCATCAGGGTCTTTTCCAATGAGTTAGCCATTTGCATCAGGTGGTCAAAGTGTTGGAGCTTCAGTATGTTCCAATGAACATTCAGGGCTGATTTCCTTTAGGACTGACTGGTTGGTCTCCTTGCAGTCCAAGGGATACTCAAGAATCTTCTCCAACACCACAGCCCAAAAGCATCAATTCTTTGGCGCTCAGCTTTCTTTATGGTCTGACTCTCACATCCATACGTGACTACTGGAAAAAACATAGCTTTGACTATACAGACCTTTGTCAGCAAAGTAATGTCTCTGCTTTTTAATATGCTGTCTAGGTTGGTCATAGGTTTTCTTTCAAGAAGCAAGTGTCTTTTAATTACGTGGCTGCAGTCACCGTCTGCAGCAATTTTGGAGTCCAAGAAAATAAAGCCTGTCACTGTTTCCATTGTTTCCCCATCCCTGGATTGAGATCTTCCCACCTTGCAGCAGATTCTTTACCATCTGAACCACCAAGGAACCCCAAGAATACTGGAGTGGGTAGCCCATCCCTTCTCCAGGGGATCTTCCCAACCCAGAGATTGAACCAGGATCTCCTGCATTGCAGGTGGATTCTTTACCAGCTGAGCTATCAGGGAAGCCCACGACCACATCAAATATAGTGAATATAAGTTATACAGAAGCCTTTTAAAACACTGTCTGCCATTCATTTTGTGGAAGTATCCTTGGCAGAAAAACATTAAGGATCAATAAATTGTACATTTTAAAGAAAAAAAAAAAAACCTGGGGAAAATGTTTGCTTGTCATAACAGTGATTTCTTAAAAGAGACTTCAGCAAAATCCCACCCTACAGATAGATCAGAATCTCCCATTAGAAGCATACAAGAGGATTCCTTAAGACAGGAAGAGACAGCAAATGAGTTGGAGCACTCAGTTGGAATGCAAAACAATCTACAGCTGTCTAAATGCAGAAAAGAAAAAAAAGAAAAAAAAAAAGATAATCACTGATCTAAAGTTACCCAAAACCGGGCTGCAATATTACGGCTGTACTGTACAACTGCCAGCAGAATGGAATTGTAGCACTGATATCAATATCTTTGGCTTAGTTTTTTCTGTTGTTTACATAAGAAAAATTCTCTGCCTTCCTTTTAGATTGTCAAGCCCCTCCTAAAATCCTCAATGGGCAAAAGGAAGCTAAACACAGGATTCGCTTTGACCCTGGGACATCCATAAAATACAGCTGTGACCCTGGCTATGTGCTGGTGGGAGAAGAATCCATACATTGTACCTCTGATGGAGTGTGGATACCCACTGCTCCCACGTGCAAAGGTGCCAGGCTCTGGATTTTGATTTTTGTTTGTTTGTTTGTTTGTTTTGAGATGCCCTTCAGTTGATTTTTCATTCTCCATTTTTTCCTTAGTGGCAAAATGTGAACCTGTCGGAAAGCAAGTCTTTAAAAAACCCAAGAACCAATTTATTAGACCAGATGTTAACTCTTCTTGCAATGAAGGGTAAGTGAGGACTATCTCAAACTACACTAGGTACACTGCAAGCCCTGTGTTAAGAGTTTATCTCAAAGACCTTCTTCATGGGTTTGTGGATGTGCTGATCACTCTGTTTTCCCATTCATGGAAACTATGCTGTTCAGTGGATGGGTTGTGTTCATGGTGGCTACAGTTTTGTTCCTATAGTTGCCTGTCCTGAAAGTAATATGTACTATTGAGCCAATAGGTCTTGCTTAGGCTAATAGTCCACAGATGACAAAATGTCTTGACTCTTTGTCCCTAGGTACCGACTGGGTAAAAGTGTTTATCAGCAGTGTCAAGGCACAATTCCTTGGTTTATGGAAATTCGTCTTTGTAAAGGTGAGTAGAAAAATAACAGAGGATCTAGAATAATGTGAGATCAATGAATATGAATATCAGAGGATCTAGCTTCCTGTGAGATTTCTGTTTTAGGCATGTTATGGATTACAAATATTAGATTCCATTATTTTCCCTCTGTCAATAGTTATAGTTTCACAGTTTTGCTTTCTGTTGCTTCTTCTTTTTACTCAAAGCATAGCAATCACTTAATGTGAATGCATTTAGTTATTGATTCTCTTATGTAATTTGAGAGAATAAGAGTAATGAGATCAGTAAGTATATGAACCATCATCCTTAATTCTGGATATACTAGCTTAGTGGAGAGAAAGAGGACTGAAATGAGATCTGAACTCAGATTCTACTTCTACTTATTGACCTGGGGCAATTTATGTAACTTATCTGAACTCATGCCTCTTATCTGTAATGTTGCCATAAGATTCCAAACCTCAAAGTTGTTATAATTAAATGCTACTATCCCTACATCAAGGATGAGAATATTGCCTATCAAAAAGTAGATGTTCAATAAACAATAAAAATTATTGGCTAACTTATCATACCACTGCAACACAAAGATATACCATCTCAAAAAACCTTAATTCTATTCCGCTGTGCTGTTTATTGACCTATTCAGTTCAGTTCAGTACTTAGTCATATCAGACTCTTTGCGACTCCATGGACTACAGCACGCCAGGCTTCCCTGTCCATCTCCAACTCCCGGAGCTTGTTCAAACACATAAGTGATATCAACCAACCATCTCATCCTCTGGTGTCCCTTTCTCCTCCTGACTTCAGTCCTTCCAGCATCAGGGTCTTTTCCAATGAGTTAGTTCTTTGCATCAGATGCCCAAAGTATTGGAGTTGCAGCTTCAGAATAGTCCTTCTAATGAATATTTAAGACTGATTTCCTTTAGGATTGACTGATTTAATCTTCTTGCAGTCCAAAGGACTCAAAAGAGTCTTATCCAACACCACAGTTGAAAAGCATCAATTCTTGGATGCTCAGCTTTCTTTATGCTCCAACTCTCACATCTACACATACCTACTGGGAAAACT